>WSUA01000139.1:23376-40078 GCA_019633455.1 Tulasnella sp. 419 | reverse complement strand
CCACCCCGGATATAGTTAACTGCAACGGAAGCGAAGATGAACAATCCGTCCGCCATCTGCACCAATGTATTGACATCACTCGGCAGAGGCCCATCCGTATTGGCAGACAGCGCCTCGTTCCTAATGACTTCCAAGTGATGATTGAAGTATTGGAGGATGTCATCAGAAACGATGGATTTGTCAATGTCATGGAGATATGAGATGCTCGAGACTGCATCCATCCCCGGTCTTTTGAACTGCCCTTGGATATGTATCTCTGGCCGCCCAGTTACCATAACTTTCAGATTTAGATGGGAACGAAGTGTTTGGAGGGCGGAAGAGAGCAGGACGAGCAACTCAATTACGTGATTCTCATTTGCACACTCATCCAAGGCATCGAGGACAATGACAATGGGGGATGGAACATCGATGCTAGCCCTAAGCGGACCAAGAATCAGCTTACACATCTGCTTCTGCATCATCGAAGTGCAAACGTCCGGATTGGCCACAGCAACGATGTGCTCACGCAATGGAGGCACGGAACGAGCTAATTGGTATGCGATCGTTGGGAAAAGGCGAACAGTACACTGGCGATCTTCCTCATCACGAGAGAAGAAAAAGCTGGCGCCCAGCAAGCCCCTGTCATCAAGACCCTTGGCGACAGTGCGGGCTATGGTAGACTTTCCAGTGCCGGCCATACCGTTGAGCCAGAACATGGGACGACCCTCAGGATCGTTGACCCAGTTGAAGATCTCATTTAGTAATGCAACCCGAGTATTCTGCAAGCAGAACGACAAAGAAGTTTGAGAATGAGAATCGTACTTTGCGTTGTCTGCGCGAGGTTGGATCGCATTGAGGGCGGCTTCCTCAGCTGGACATCAGGGCGTCAGGAGAGTATGATGGAAAGAAATGGCAGCGTGCTTACCCGCATCAAGTGTTCTCGCTTCGACTCTCCCTATGACATTTTCGATACGCACCATACCCTCATCCATCTTCTTTTCCAACCTTATACTACCGGCGAGCTTATCACTCAATCCTTAGCAAGTACTTGAATGTATATGAGAACAATGTGATCGCACCTGGACCCTATCAACGGCTTGATCAATAGGCTTGACCAAGCGTGAAATCGCAGCGGCATTATCTGCGTTGCCCATGAATTTGTTAGCTGTATTTTGTGTTCGAAGTTTCTCGGCTTCGGAGGTGATGATTTTGATATCACTTGGAGCATGATACATTAGTTGCGAATGATCATAATCAATGGACTCGAGCTCACGAGGTAAGATTATCGATTCGCTTCTGCAAAGCTGCATCGACTTGTTTGTTGTCAGTTGTGCCTAAGGGGGCGGTTACGATTTGCACCAAGCGCTTAATGTGATTCATGAGATTGACGAGGTCATCGTCGTTGTCCACAAGCTTCTAAGTCATGTATTAGTCAGAATCAGTCAGAGAGAGAAATAGACTAACGTTGATTGCTTCAAGAACGCTAACCAAACCACCAATTGCACCCTTCAAACCAACAGCTGGGACACCATCGACGAATTCCTTGACGATTTTAAGCACGCCGACGACACGACCGGAGACCTCACGAGCCGTAGCTGCCGTCTTGTAATTGAGGGCATCTAGATAAGTAGAGCAGATAGCAACTCAATTAGCACCACACTTTGCGAGCCGATGTCAGGACATACGCTAGCACTGAAGAAGGTTATCGCCATATGCAAGTCATCCCCCAGCGAAGTGAGGATATCCATGTCAGATAATAAAGCCCCAATCTGCCTTCCGGAGGAATCTTGGGGTACATGAGCGCATGCTTTCTTGGTGGCGATATCGATCACTACAACACCGTTTCAGTATCGGTTCCATTAGTTGTGGAATATACCTACCTAGCAAGTTTATCGACTCGATCGTTCGATCCCGAGGAGTCTTCAACCTTCGGAATGGATGAAATGGTATCTGATAGTAGCTTGAGTTCGTTCTAGCTTAATCAGGCGGGCCGAGTCGAGAGTGGTCTACATAGAATATGTGAGTGACTGCGACTCGAGAATAGGCACCCAACGTACATCTACGAGGTCCACGAGATCCGTCAACTTGGCGATAGCTTCCCCAAGTGATACATTCTGAATATTTTTATAGCTTTCTTTCAGAGACGCGTGTCCATCTCCTAAATCGACATGTTTATCGACCAATGCGTTGGATGGATCCTTTGCCTAGGAAGTTCGCTTGGTGGGAGCCGGACTAGGAGAAGCAGAGCGATCTAAACTTTGTCAACGAGTTTATTGATGCGGCGGCGCATTGTAGATTGGTTGAGTTGCAGCAAAGATGTTGAGCAATAGTCAGGAACGAAACGAGGGGAGCAATGATTCGAAACGTGGAACAACATGTTTTAGCATCTTCAAACTGTGATGGTCGTCACATCATTTACCTTGCATGATATATGAGGCATCAACGTGTTGAGGGGAAGCGGGCATCTCAATCGTGAATCACGCGCGGGTAAACACACATTTGTCAAGTCTGAAAAAATTGTGCATTTGACAATTCCAGAATAACCCAAAATGCATCATTAGAAAGAAAGAAAAGGCCCGCATGAGGGGCTAGACATCCTGGTCGCATTTGAAAAAAAAAAGGTATAAAAGAAGCAGGATTAGGCACGACTCCGCGAGCCCAACGCGATCCAGCGTTGAAGAAAAAGAAAAGGAAATAATTCGATAAAAAGTTTGACTACGCAAGCGAGAGCACAAGGACGACGACATTGGATTCCTTGGAGAGATTAATGGATTCCCCTTAATCCTCGCAGTCTGGGAGATCCTCATCATCTTCTTCGTCATCACCTTCTTCGTAATCATCATCACCCTGCTCCTCACCCTTATCCTCTTCCTCGGCCTTGTCCTCTTCCTTGCTCTCATCCTTATTCTCGTCCTTGTTCTCGTCCTTATTCTCCTCCTTGTTCTCCTCCTTGTTCTCCTCCTTGTTCTCCTCGGTCTTGCCAGTCTCGGTTGATTTATCGACCTCGGTGGTATCAGCTGGCTTGACGGATTCCTCCTTGTTGGTGGTGGTGTCAGTGGTGCCACCGGTGTAATCCGAAGAATTGTCAGTCGTGGCCTCAGTAACATCGGTATGCTCGGAGTGAACGGTGCTGGGAAGAGACCATCCAGCTTTGATGTATTCATCAGGAGGGGTTACAACGGTGTGGTCGGCGACACAGAGGACCTCTCCGGGATCTATTCAAAGTTAATCAGCCAGTAAGTCACCGATACATAAAACCGAGCACATACAGATATAGCAGTAGTCATCAATGTTTTCAACATTACCAAAGACACCAGGATGAAGACGTCCAGCAACCTGAGGGTTGTTGGTCAACAGCTGGGTGTAGTTGAAGCCAAAGTTTTCAGCAATCTTGTGGCAGTTATCGCCCGGTTGAACAATATAGGTGTTGGTGCAGTCCTGATCAACATAACCCAAGCAGAGGTCTTGTCCGGGTAGGAGGTTAGTGCACACTGGGTTAATTTCTTGATTGACAACGGCCAATTGGTAGCTGAAGAAAGCGTGTTAGATATATCTATTGCTTGTCAGGAAAAGGATACTTACGTTGAAGCGTTGTGAGCAGCGGAGATACTGTCACAGGTGTCACCCTCGACAACTGTGTAGTGACGGGTGCAGTGCCCGTAGACAGCTGTAGAAAGACACCGTCAGTCAGTTACAGTTGGATAACACCACTTCAAACGACTCACAAGCAGAAAAGAGAGGAAGAACCACGGCAAGCGCAGAGAGAATCATTTTTATGAGTTGACAGAAGCTTAAAAAGGGAGATATCTGGTTGAGAGAGTGGTATAGGCGTGCTTTTAAAGAGTGTGTTTGAGAGAGTGTAAAGGTTTCTCGGTTAACGAGGGAGAGATATAAATGAACAGATGAAAAGAGAAAAGTCGTCGATGGAGGGAAAGAAAATGCAGCCAAAGGCGGTCCTACTTGAAACTTCTCTCGGCATTGCTACCATCGGAGTTTAAAATTTATGTTAGCAACGAGAGAATCGGCTAATGCCAAGACACACTTTAACACATCACAGCCCCATTTCACATCAAGGGGATCCGTTAGTCATGATTCAGTCATTTCAAGAGTATACTATCGTTGAAGATTGTCCATTCCAGATTTCTAGTACATTTGAGAACGAAGAAAGTGGTGCAGTTTTTCCTTGGTTACGACCCGCTACAACCTCGCTAATACCTCCCACACAGCTCCTACAGCACTTCCGATGGCCAAATTGTGAGACGCGGTCCGTAACAGGTCCACATTAAACACATATGCAGGGATATAGATAAACGACTGTTCGCAAGCGATGTAAGACAAGACATCATAAAACGGCTATTGAACCGTCTCACCTTCAGAAACACATGCAGTAATATTCTTGTCAATAACGGGTCGGATGTAGATGTAGGAGGCGCCAAAGCGGCCGAGAAAGCGGCTGCGATTGCTAATACTGTTTTAGTAAGTAAAAACAACACCAAGTCAATTATGCCGTTCCTCCTAACAACCAAGAACGCTTCGATCCCTTACCAGGAAACGTCTCCAGTAGGTTCTCATGTGTGGACACTAGCCTTCGTGCCTTTCCCTTCAAATTAAGCTTCCCCGATCGTGGCTCTATCAATTGAAAAACAATGAGTGGTTGCAAGGTCCAAGTCTACACAAGAACTTCGTACCCTTATTCTTGTATCCCTTCCCAATCATGGATTGTCCGCAAACGCTCAAAGCAGGAGTAATCGCGTAGGCAATCAAGGCACTGAATCCAGTAGCAAACACTAGCAATCGCATTCCTTCTCGAGGATCACTGTCGCTACCACTTCGACCCAAAAACACGTTGCATCCCAATCGGAAAGCAGGAACAAGCATCCTTTCTGCCAAGGATCCCTTTGCGCATATCTTTGATGCAACAGGAATGAGGGCCAGGTAGGCACCAGCAACGCTTACTGTGCTGTGATAGACTTTTTTTCAGTCGTTCGCTCATTGATGCAAGAAGCACGTGAATCTCACATGGATGTTTTTGAAGAATCATAATCCAAAAAAGAGTTATCTATGCCTTCTTGGGCCTTTTGTGGATCTCTCTGAATGCACATATTCTTGAGCTAGTCTTGGCCAGCGAGTGTGAGGTGGTGGCAAGAGAGAATAAAGATAAAGCTCAAAAGACGAAACTAAAAATCCTGTGAGACCTGAAGGAAATCGTGTGGGTACCAGGTAACACGTACGTGCTCCCCGATATTTCACACTATATATACCATCTGACACGATAAACTCTACTCGTGTCCCTTCTCAAGGGCAACTGCTATTTGAACTCTGCAAAACGGGGGTGAATGAACCTGGTAAGGTGCACCTATCGCTTTTCTTTCAACCTCGACTCAACTCCCAAAATCGGAATACAAAGAGCAGCGCCTAACTGAATCGGGTATCGATGTTTCATCTTGGTGCACCATGAAACATGAAGTGCACGCCCGTGCGAGATTGTAAAGCACAATCGGAACTTCGGATCGGATGTTTCATCTTAGTGTATGCATGAGTATAAGAGGGAAGTGGTGGAGGTGTTAGGCCCAGATCGACCGCACAATAGGGAAGTGTGGATGTCTTGAGCAGTTGAACGCATGATATTCATATGGGAGAATCATGGTCTGACGGTAAGAACGTACGCGGCCGACACGGACGTCGCTTCCACCGAGTGCGGAGGCGGGGATGGTGGTTGGACGGAGATTGGCGGTGGCTTGGCATTACAACCACCACGACGCTCTATGCCGCCGCTCGAAGGACGTCATTTCATTAGCCCCATTTAGAATAAAAGGACATATCTTTTAGTCACATGAATGTGGCGTCATCATTGGTTCATGTTGAAAGCAGCACAGTTTCGACGTGGGAATGTCATGACGCGTCCCACATTCCGTAGGACACATCATCCTTCTCGGAACCGTCGCAGGTATCGAAGGAAGTAATACTAAAAATGGTGACTTAAGAATACTTATCCTACGTCCACATGACTGAGGTCTCTATGATCCTCTAGGATCTCTTT
This sequence comes from Tulasnella sp. 419, assembly GCA_019633455.1. Classification (NCBI taxonomy): domain Eukaryota; kingdom Fungi; phylum Basidiomycota; class Agaricomycetes; order Cantharellales; family Tulasnellaceae; genus Tulasnella; species Tulasnella sp. 419. The sequence goes on along the minus strand of WSUA01000139.1, from coordinate 34,059 downwards.
CAGGCGGGTGGACCCTTACAAGATGCGGTGAATCCACCAGCACGATACACCCTCGAATCGGATAGCGAGGATGAGCTTGGTGGCGGTGAATATGAAGATGGAAAGCACGTTCAGAGCAAGGGTGCAACCACCACAGCTCAAACGCATCAAATTTCCCTCAACCTTGATCAAAGTGAAGCGAAAGGAAAACACTTGATCGTAGGGGTAGGCGAAGCTGGTGCACGGTTCGGGAGTATAACCGGCTCTGGCATCAACAATGCTACTGCCATCCAGGTGGATAATATCCCAGTGAGTTGCTTTCTAAGTCGAATAATCGATTCGAGCTGACTCTTTAATCCGACTATCTAAAAATGTAGGTTGGCACATATCACTCCTTGTCTGGAAATACTGCGTTTGCTTTTATCTCTTCGTCACTACCAGCTACCGTTCTTCATCCATTGAGTGAGGAGCTCTTGAAAACAATCCAGCCTCAAAAGTAAGTCTCTCTGTCCTTCATATGTCAGTTTGACTAACAGCTGCCCTTACTTCAGACTCGCCATCTTGGATATATACCCAACTGCGCAATATATCTCACAGACTCGGCAGCTTGATCCACCAATTCGATTCCTCCGCACATCATCATCATCCCCGAATGACGCACCCCTCTCCTCACTCATCCAACATTTCGGTTCACCGAATCTACTCTCGACCCAGACCATCTCGTCGAGTTTGATTGTTCTGGCTCAGCAGAAGCAACTCCCTGCCACTCTTCTCCTACTTCCATACCCTCGAGTTCCACCTCTACCACCACGCACCCTATCAACCTCTACATCTCATAAACTCGAAGACGAGGTGCTCGGCTATAGTCACGAGTGGACAAGAGATATCTTGCAGCTAGTAAACAAGACTCTCCTAGGCTCTGAACCAGCATTGCTTGAAAAGGCAAACAAAATGAGCGCAGAGCTACCTGTGGCAGGTGCCAAATCCCATCGAGTGAGGGGAGATATTGGTGAAGGTGGGATGTATATATGAAACAAATCTGAAAATTGCAATAGATTGATAGTACTTGAACCTCTACAATCATTTATCCCGGGGTGAAAAAGATAATATTCACAATTATTTAGCAAAGAAGCCAGAGTACAGCCCAATTGAACTACTTCGGAGGCGCCACTTCTCCACACTCCGGACATTTCCTCAATTCTTCTGTCTCGATCCATCGTTTTATTATTGGTTTGAGTTGGGTTCCCAGATCTGTGCAATGAAACGATTCTTCTCGAATAACAGTGGGTTTAGTATGTGCCGATGAACGACAGTACCAGCGAAGTCGGTCTAAACGACGTTTTGGATTAGCATCTGATCCCCTTTAAGATGGTGGGAAAATTCACCAATGGCCTCCTCAGGTCTCTTACGTTCTACTACAAGTCCCACAGTGTTCGCGAATCTGACGGGATTATGTGGAGTATTGGCTGTTAACACATAGAAAGATCAGTCACGGTTTTCAGAGTACCGTCTCCAAGTCACATACCGGGGAGCATGAACATTTCTCCTTCTCCAATATCGATATCCCGAAACTCTTCTCCGTCCACCACCCTCAGGAGCATCGCACCCTTGTATTGGTAAAACCACTCCTAAAGATAGGATCGAGCCATATTGGGACAATAGATCTTGAGTTTGAACTTGTGGTTTTTAGCTTGCCTCTGTCTCATTGACGTGATAATCATTTCGTTCATTAGGCCCTCCCACAGCCATCACCGTATAATCCTGACTTGAATATAAGCAATAGTTGTTGACCGGGGGTTGGAGGAGATGCGAGCTCTCGCTGAGCCACTTTGGGAAGTTGAGAGGGGGTGCAATAGGCATAATTCGTCACCTACGTTCGAGGAAGAGAGGGTGTGTGCGGAAACGGTGTCAAAGCTGGTGAAATGGTATTTATCGATCCGGAGCTTTTCACGACAAGCGTGGAGGCTGACGGAGAAAGCTGTGAACTTTCTCAATGAAAACACGTGACTTGCAGATCGCAGTCAGGTACCACGGCTTTGTCGGTGGTCACCTTAAGCTTAAGCTTGTCTTGTCTTGAAACCCTCCCTCCAGATTCAGGTTCTTGCATCGGCAATGCAAAGGGTAGCCGTTACGTCTTTATGGCAATCCGCATCTTTCTGTCTTACTCGAATTAGAAACTTTGTGGTGATTGAATATACTGTGACAGGTCCATGCGACACGTTTCAAGAGAGGAATTGAAACAACACACAAAATTCCAAAAAATCGAAAGTTGGGCACGCCGATTGTCCAGTCCTGGTCAATGCTAGGTGCAGACAGTAGAAGAGAGAATTCTTGGGATGATGTGCCTTGTGTGGAGAAGACTTCTAGTTCGCTTCTGTGACAATTTTAGCGTGGGTTTCCGGTGGCTCAAGACGGAACGCTCCATCAACCAGTCTTTCGTTGAGCTTACCACGCGGCCATGAACAAATGCTTACATGATAAGCGGTTCTTCGTCCCGTAGCTGGAAAAAAGCTGAAAGCAATGTCCCTCAGTGGTCATCCTTCCAAACACTCTTCAAATACTCATTCCACAGCACTCCTAGTTGGAGTCAGTTGTTTAACTCCTCGTGAGTACACTCGAATATTCATTTTAACATGGTTTAGTAGCCTACTCGTTGTACCTTGCCGGTTGTCGCTAACGCTGGCAAATCGCCACTCTGGCATTCATATTCTATCCATGCTGATTACTTCTCTTTCGGCCAGACATTCGCTCTTCTATCTTATTAAATCTCAATTGGAACTTGCCTTCTCGCTCTCTCCAGGCGCATATATTATCTCGTCCTTAAAGCCAGTAACGACTCCCTCATACATTACATCCCAAACCCTTTTCTTGCTATCGCATAGCTGCTACACGACAGTCGTCTGCAACCTATCCGGTACCATATCGTTGCCAAGTGTTATCCTAATGCTGCGGCTCTTCCCGCCAATCGCGTTGCCCAGTACCGTCAATGTCGCCCTCGCTTGTTTCTGCCTGGGAGTACTCTTCCTTCGCCCAGCGATGCGACGGTACATAATTACAAAGTTTACTATTATCCGCGATATTCCACAACTTGGTACTTCCCGAGCCGAAGAAGATAGGGTGCATGGCACTGCAGTTGTTTGTGGGGGCAGGTGAGCACGTATCACCATATTTTATCGGGTTAGAATGACAAAATCCATAAACGTTCACCAGTATTGCCGGACTTTTGGCTGCTCGAGTATGTGCTGATCACTTCAGGAATGTCATTATCGTCGAGCCCGAAGACCTGTTCGACGAGTCAGGAGATGCACTCCCTCCTGAATATCGAAGAAAGCGTGTGCTGCAATACACGGTTTATCATGGTGAGACATTCTATCTTAGCCAATGCTCAAGTGGAGCCAATTTGAAGGTGATCCATTTCATGTAGGTTTTCAACCCATCAATCTGCTGGCTCTACGGAAGCTTTTTCCGGATATCGATAGGGAAATCCTGAAATCTGGAGGTCGAATCCTTCCGGCCAACTACAATATGCATTATTCTGGAGTCAAGTTACTTTTCCCCGAGTCCGGAGATATTCCAGAAACGATGCATCTCAGTCGAGCCTCTGTAAGTCAAAACATTGGTACGCTCTTTGTCTTCAATTGATTTAGGATAACAATTTTCTGCAGTATGAAACCATTCTTCGCCGTTTGATATCCTCCGGCAAATATCCCAATATCCAATTCGTATCCGGGACAGTTACGGGCGTCGATGTATCCTCTGGAGGGACTTCGCGGTCCATTCCCTCTGTCATTGTGCGGCCCAGCAATGCAACGATTTCAACCTCCCTAACTCATCTGATATCTTCCGCCCTCGTTATCGACTGCACTGGTCATACTCCCTACGGGGGACTGAAATGGCTCCAACGAGGAAATTACATCTATCCCACAGATTTACGAGAGGTATATGACCCTCGAATGCACTACGTGTCGTTTTGTTTCAAGATTTCTGAGGACGAAGATTTTGTACGACATTTGCCAATTCCCGGGGGCTATAAGAGTTCCGGGGTAATATATTCAAACTTCGCTGACCCAGAACTAGACAACAAGACTATCTTATTCACATGGTCTAATCCAAACAAATGTAAGCATTGAAAAACTATACCATGTAGTGGAAAGTCCTAATTCGCTTTGCCCACAGTATCGATTGTCCTCGGTGGTTGGGGTATATCTGAGCGTCCAAAGACTGTTGAAGAAATGTCTCGGATCCTTGAGAACTTTAACGGGCATAAACCAATTCCTAATTGGCTCTTTCAAACGATCGACATGGTCTCAAAGTATCTTGATCCATCATCCAGTACAGACATCAGAGTCCGTGAGTCCTGCCATTTATTTCCAACGGAGACTATTTAATAACACGTGCCGAATAGCGCCCCTAACCTATGTCAGATACGACAAAGCTCAGGTTCTTCCGGAAAACTTTGTCGCTTTGGGAGACAGTCTAATCAGAACGAATCCTGTCTTTGGGTATGTATACCGAGATCACATCCATGAACATCCACCTTTGATAAAGATTCGTGCCTTAGTCAGGGCTGTGCTAAGATCGCAACAGAGGCTATTTTGCTAAACAGACTTTTATGGGAAGGACGTAAAAGCCGAACGCTACCCAAAGCGTTCGGCAAACGTTATTTCTCCATCCAACACTCCCAAACCGGACATATCTGGTGATTATTTTATTTAAGTCCCTGGTCCAACTACTCATTCTTTCCGGCGGATAGGCATTCCAACAAGCTTTCGGATTATGGATTTAGCACGACCGTTCCAATCGCACAGGAGACTCTTTCTCGAGGCGGACTTTACCGATCGATCAGAAAGCTAGTGATCTCACTTTGTTCAAAGGTAGGCCCGGACTTTTTCTGCACCTGGTCATCTATCGAATTGGTTTCTCTTCCTAGGACCCCGATTTTGCCAGCATGTTGTATCCAAGCATGATGCTCCTCGATACTACTGTCAGCCTGTTATGTCCAACTTCAATACTCAAAGTATTCTGGGAGTATTTCATGGGTGGAGGGTTGGATCGCATATCCTTATTCAAGTGATATGTTCTTGTTTCGAGCGAAATTGATGGTCCAAGGGTCTCTCGTCGCGTTCCTTACTACTAGAATAAAGTGCTCACTATTGAAACCGTGCGAAGTGGCTTTGCTTGACAAGCCCAAATCAAGAAATGGCATTTTCCTCTTACCTTTCACCTTTATGGAAACCAAGAGAATTGACTCACGCTACTTATTGAGCTCCGTCCGCACTGACTCTATGATCAGTATGCCATGGTTTCCATACCCGCCCTGCATACGAGTATCAGGTCGTCACCGCTTCTTTCCAGCCTCAAGCCTCAACTCCCAATCGGCAGGCAATCGGCGGGGCAGACATTCTTGGTATAGCAATATAGTATAGTAATAATTGACGGATGTAAGTACCCTATCCTCACTCCTATATTCAAGTCGCTTTTCCTTTGATTTGAAATTTGCCTCAAGAGAGTTGTGCTCTAAACCCATTCATTTTCCCTTGCTAGTTTCACGTGCGCCGCCTGATAACCCATGAAATTTTTTACATGTTGCTCAGCTCACCGTTAGTATCCCGAGACTGATCGGTTAGGCCTATTATGGATGAGTTACAAATTCTCGGGATTTACCTAATTTTTAACCGCGGGGTTGGCTTCCATTCTCGACCCCACTGGCACTTGATCTCTCGATCTCTGGCTCGCATCAATTACTCGGTCTCTTCTTCGGTGACCGCTACACATGATAGAATGTAATCGGGGGATGATGTCGAGCCTTCGCTAATGACTCAATTCTGGGCGGCTGCATCACCTTCACATCATTCGGGGACTCGTTTTTCGTGGATGCTGTGAACAATGTTTATATTTACTGTCGTTTATTCCTTCAAGAGATCTTGAGCTTTCGACAACCTTCATCCACCTGAATCCCTAGATCTCGGACGTGAGTTCGCTTCGTACGGAGGCGGCCAACTACTCAACTCACAGGGTCTATTGGATTGCTAGATTGAACCATTCTCTGCGATGAATGACGAGCTCCTGCAGGCATCCTTGCTAGCCAACCAACCTCAAAATAATATGTTGGGCGAGCTGCTGAACGACGTAAGTCTCCATAATGGATCCGTTTGCATTTGATTATCCCAACACTGTCATAGACTGGCGAGATTCTCTACGGTGTTAGCATGTTATCTAACCTAGCGGGCCGGTGCGGAACCAAGCTTGATATCCTTTGCCAACACCCGTCGCTAGTGAGAGGCGTTCAACAGGACACAGAAGGAATACATACTGGTCTTTCGCTCACACAATCCACACTCCGTCGGACGCGGGAAGACATCAGCAAGCTCCATTTCCAAGTATACATTGCTGATTCAGAGCCTAGCCAGAATCACTCGCTAACCCAGTTTCTTCCAGATTCAGATGCTTGAGATGACCGTCGCTGGACTGAAGGGTGAGGAGTATGGTGATGAGGTAGGCCTTGCGTCTCACCCAGTGGATTCATTGACTTACATAGCCTATCATTAAAGATGCAACCGCAAGAAAGTGAGTTGTTGGCCTCAATGCTGCACATTCCATACTAAAGGCGAAACACATTTTCAAATCTAACTTTCATACTCTCATTTGTAAGTCGATATCGATGCAGTGCTCCATGTCCCCAAGATTTGCTGATATACTTCCATTTTGTCTAGTGTACTGTAGCTAACATTGCTAGCAGCTCCGAAGTCGAGCTGTTGATCACCGCACCTGTCCTGCCAAAGAAAACAAAGTTCTTTCCTCAAACACGCAGTTCATCGGGATCTCCGGGCGGTCGTCAACAACGAAGCCATCAAACAAAGGTTCCAACTGACCGGGCAAAGGTAGATACTTCCATTGCACCTTTGAGCTCGCCGATGCTAATCTATTCCATTAGTCCGAGTCCCCAAAGGTTAGGAATGCCTTGGCTCCCAAGATCCACCACAGAGCTTCTTCAGATCGATTGCGGGCACCTCATTCCCAAAAGCCTCGTGCACCTTCTCCGCTCTCCCAACAGCTCTCGAACTTGAAGTTATCACCTTACTCAGGAAAACGGATTCACGTTGAAGGTGGAAGTATGACATCTGCTTGGGTGGGTCTACGTGATTCCCTATAGTATCACTAGGCTCAATGCTTCCTTCACAGGCACCGAAAGCAGCGGATGAACACTTGCCTTCCTCTGTTGGGCATATGGATACAGATATAGATATGGATCATGACGGCTACGGAAAAGAATCAAGCACTGGATCGAGCGAGACTCCTCCCAGGCACCTCGCGAAGAACAATAGACTATTCAAGTCTGCAGTTCGGGACTGCACTAGACCGGTTGTAAGTAACTTCTAGTGGACGAAATGCTACGTTCCAAGTTCTCGACATTGGCTTACTAATTCGTTCTTTTGGCAGGAGTGAGCGTCGAGTCTTCCCTATCGTCGGACATCCGTTTTTTCTTTTTTCTTTTATGCTTTCTTTCTGTCTTGATGCTGCCTGGTGACCTCTGATTGTCTGATTGTTCAATGCCCGCCACTGTGCTGCAACTTCTCCGTTTCATTATATCGCTCCTTTAGTCCCAACTTAATTATCTCAGAATTGTAGAGTCTTCAGTAATTCGTATTGAACATGTTCTTGCAACCACACTGTGTCAACCGACACTTGTATCAAATAAGACCCGCTGGAATTGAGTAAAAGGTCAAGCGGTACAAATAACTAAGCATGATTCAACATATGAAGTGCGAAATCTAGCGTATCAACTGAGTGGTGAATGCAAGACCATCTAATGTAGGGCAACATATATTCACCCCATCGATTCTAACACTACTGAACCGGACCAATATTGAGACAAATCAGAGAATCTCAATATCGTCGTCCGAGTCAAAGTCAATCACAATCACGCCATCCTCCTCTCTAAAGGTGGACTCGGAAGTTGTTTGGACCCCATTGGGCTTAGCTTCTCCGTTCTCCATCTTCGTTCGCTTAGCGGGTGGTTCATCGTCTTCTGGATGCACACTTCGTTTGCGCGTTGTCATGGTGATATCTGGAGATGAAGCTTTTGGCACTTTGTGCTTGGGCTTCGGGCCTGGGAATGACGATGGAAGCACGAAAGCGGGTGACTGAAGTGGTGCATTTTCACTAGATCACGGATTCAGCACGTTAGTCTTCGCTCACGACCAGTCAAGAAATGACTTACGGCAATGGACTCAAACAAAGAACCACGTTCTCATAATCACCATCATCGTCCACCATGGTGACAAATTTGCCTCGTCCGCATCCAAGACTCTCCAAGCTCCTCTCGAAGTTATCATCCCAATCTGGATCACTCAACATCCGTGTACCCTCATAAACGGAGACTTCCCTCCTGGAGGACTCGGTGTCATCTTGGTCCTTTTCCGCATCCAATACAGCAGTAACGAGTTCACCCAATGTAACGCGACCAGGATCGCATTGAACAGAGACGTAGACATCTCTGCATATTCCACAAGTTGGATTTGGGGGAGAGATGCCGAAAGTGCCAAGGGGTGCGCTAGGTTTGCCTGCTTGCAGACAACAAAAGCGGATCTGTGGTTGTCCGGTCCACGAGTTAGATGGGCCCTTGACGCGAAGTACGTGAAGAGCTTGGAGTACAATTAGACCGGCTATCACAGCGTTCGTCGTGGCGATTGCTGGGATGATATTGCCGGCCATTTCTGAAGGACTGGTGTAAATGGCTTAGTTCTCTCCAAATTAGTAATAATGGCTCACCTTTGACTTCCCATTTCGTTTTACGGTCAATTCCGTAACATACAGCTCTCAGATTGGCGGTCGCCGTAACAAAGTCAAGGGTGTCGATATCATCCTTGTCAAAACTGATTTCGGTTTCTTTACCAGACTTCAAGCGATCGGATAGACGGCACAAGCTATGAATCGGTTTAAGTTGACATCATGATATCGATTGATGGGAAGATTATTAATACCTGTCGTCGAAAAGCAGGACCATATCAGTCAAGCTTAACTCTTGCTGGTCCTTCAGTTTTGGATTTGAAGAGGACGAGCTATCGACATTTGAATTGCTTGGTCCATTCTTATGGCTATTTCCATTCCGCCGCTCAGAACCGCCAGAAGTGCCGTTTGGTTGAGTACGAGATGGTAGAATGAATGTTCCGGCGAGTATTTGTTCGCGGTCTAATGGTGTTGGGGGTTTTCTAGCACGCCACATGTCCTTCATAGACAAGAGCCGGTTGATATCGTCCTTGAAGACCTGTACGAAAAGATCTGTTACTTTCCACTCGGGTCCAACTACATGAAGTTCTCAGCACCTTATCAAAGACTAGCTGCTTCATTCCTTCTTCATCCGAAGAAAGGATTGCCTCTCTGACCATCTTGAAAGCTTGTGCCTCCTTCCGCAGATTGGCAATCTCCGTTGCTGAAGCAAAAGTGCTATAGTCAGAGAAAGTGCATCTTGAATCGAAAGCGGCTCACCATTTTCACCAGCTGTCGCCGCTTTATCTAGTTCACTCTCATCCTCCTGTTCTCCAAATAATTGCCTGGGTGTGAGCTCCAAATTAGTAAAATGTCTGAAATCAAACAACAGAACAATCTCACTGTAATAAATAGCTCTTGGCCCAAACAATGCAATGAATGGGAGTGGAGGGTGTCGATCTTATGGTACAGACAGGAAAGGACTTGGGTGGTGTTTTGGGCATACAGTCGAAGCATTCCGTTTTATCCTTTGTGCAAGCGAAGCAAAAACTGAGTTGGCTAAAGAAGCATCGGTTTCATCAGAGCTTCTCACCTTAATCAAGGGCTGTACCTGACCAAGATAACCAGCAGTCCCAGACTCTATCAATGGCACATCCGCGGCCATGCACATCTTGTTCACGTGTCTTCGTGCATCTAAGGTATGGATGGGCCGTGAAATATCAGCCAGTGAACGCAAAATTCGGAGATGCAAAGTTGGGAAAGTCAAGAATCGTCACTACTGACCTAAGTTATCCAAAGCATTGAGGACTATGTCAAATGATTTGAACCAGGGTACATCATATTGTTCTTCTTTGATATTTCCGTGTATCGGTGTTATTTTGCATGACGGATTAAATGCAGAGGCAGTCCTGGCAGCGACCTGGAGAATGATATAGAGCGCGTCGATTACGGGATACTGAAAGCGCGCCGGGAAATGGAATACGCACGAGCGCTTTGGATTGCTTGACGTCCTTCTTTCTGAAGAGAAATTGACGATTCAAGTTCGAAAGGTCGATAGTGTCCAAATCGAGCAACGTGATGTCTCCAAAGCCAGTCAAGACGATGTTTTTCACTACGGGTGAGTGTGTAAGCAAGTGTGGTGCAGCAGAATTCCAATGCAAAGAACCAGCAGCATTACCTGCTTGATCATTTACATAGAATATATATCCCAGAAGTTACTTACATAGCTCACAACCGATTCCACCAGCGCCCACCACCAAAACGCGTGTCTGTGGCAGTTTGGCATATAGAGTTGGGCCGAGTACAGCCAACGCGTGCGAGTTCCTAGGCATTCTTCAACAGAAAAGTCGTGTACAAGGTTGCGGTTAACGGTAATAATGATAAACGATGGCGGATCAGAAATCTCGTTAGTTTGACCTGGTCCAAGAGCCAATAAATTTATTCACACGATCACGCAAATAACACAAACTCTACTGACTCCATTCTAAGTAACAA
>WSUA01000139.1:0-12101 GCA_019633455.1 Tulasnella sp. 419 | reverse complement strand
GCTGACCCACCTCTTCCTTCAATAACCGTTCTCTCTCCTCGACTCTTTTTTGCACAACTCGCAGAATCCGACTGGCATCTCTCTCCAGTTGCTCATCGAGATCCAGCTCCTGTTTCCTAGATCCATTCTTGTCGGCGGCAAGTAAAGATGACGTGAATTTCCTATTAAATCCGACTGTAGGCCTAAGACATTTGACCTGTCTTGAAAAGAAGGTGATTCTATGCATAAGTTAGATCCAAAAACTCGTCGGAAGTGGCGGAATAGATGACGGATCTAAAATGGGAAATGTCCGTGTTGTCAGGGTTTCCATCAGAATTTCGACCGGAAGCGCGTCATTCTTTGCTGCCTCACCGCTGCCAGGCGACAATAACCCAAAAAGGGTGGAGCGATGTCGACAACGATATGGACGATGTCGGATAACCCAACAGATGGTCTCCCACCAGGGACACCGCCAAGATGTATGTCTTTTGTCATTGTCCCCTCATTGTTTCGGTCTCCTAATAACAACGTCGCCATAGCCAAATTTGATGGTCCAAATTGGTTTTCGACTCAGTTCACACTATCACTCACTATCGGATTAGTGTCGTTCCTTCTGTTCTCGTACTGCAGGGTGAGATGGCCAGTAATGTTCGCTCCCAGAACAAAACTCAAGGGTGAGCTATTCGGGAAACGTTGATGAATGGATTTGCAGTCTTATCTCAAGCTATTTATAATCAACAGGGTTCTCGCCTCACGAAGCGCATGCACACCAGTCATTCTTTGCTTGGATATTACCTACTATACGCACATCAGAATTTACCATTCTTCAGATTGTTGGACTCGATGCCGCAGTTGTAAGCATTCAAATCACTAAGCAAACTGCGATGATGTTCTGACGGGTGCTTTAGCTCCTCAACTTCCTTAAAATGTCTTTTTATCTATTTTCCGTTGCGTCTTTCTTGGCCGCTACCATCCTGATGCCGGTCAACTATTATGTCAATGGTCGGATTGATGATGGTGGCGGCGACGATGATGAAGATAATGACTGGCCAAGTGGACTTCTGGCAGGAAACGGTACAGGAAAGCCGCCGGGAACAACACCCCCAGATCGCGACTGGCTTGATCTTATCAGCGAAGCCAACTCGTACCTCACGATCCACTTCATTTTTACCGTCCTTTTCACTCTTCTCGCACTACGCTTCCTCCACCAAAACTATCGACGATTTATTCGTTCAAGACAACTCTTCTCCCTCGAATTGGTTCACTCCATCGCCGCGCGAACCGTGATGGTCACCAATCTTCCGAACCATCTGCAAGGTGAACGGACTCTGGCTGTATATTTCGAAAACATGAATCTGCCGGTGGAGAGCGTTTCCCTATGCAGAGATCCGGGAAGCCTCAGCGATTTGATTGATAGGAGAACAGAAGCGTTGTTGGAACTTGAGACGGCCTGGACCGACTATGTTGGAAATCCCTCTACAGTCGAACAATACGATCCATCTGCCAATATTCGATCAGATGCTCCTCCGTTGGTGGATGTCAGCGATCCAGAGGCTCAACCCAATCGGTTGGTGGTACCTCAGAAGCCAAGACCTACTCTCAGACCTGGTTGGTTCAAGAAAAAGGTCGATGCTCTCGAGTTTCTCGAAGCTCGATTCAGGGAATTGGACGAGCAAGTCAAGAAAAGGAGACGAACAGGGAGGTTCAAGGCAACCCATGTTGCTTTCGTCACATTTGAGACCATGTCTAGTGCTGTAAGTAATTGCAACCGTAGATTTCTAGATCCAGGCTAAATCTCGTATCCTCAGCAAATTGCATCCCAGGTGGTTCACGCACCTTATCACTCGCAATGCATAACATGCCCAGCTCCTGAACCTCGGGACATAGTGTGGTCTAACATGACACATATTCCAAGTGCTGTTCGTACTCGAGAACTCGTCGTTTTGGGGTTCATGATTCTTCTCCTACTCTTCTGGTTAATCCCGATTTCGACCTTGGCGACTTTGCTGAGTTATGAAGAAATCAAGAAGGCTGCTCCATGGTTAGGAAAGTTCATTGATTCAAATGATACCATCAGAGCGCTGGTTCAGAACTCTCTTCCAAGTTTGGCGGTTATTGGGTTGAACGGATTACTACCTTTCTTACTGGAAGGTGAGCAATTCTAGCTTCCTGTTGGGAAAGCGTGGTTAGTGCTCACATATTGTATTAAGCTCTATGCTATATTCAGGGCCATCGGGCAAGAAGTTGGGTAGAATACTCCTTGCTCAAAAAGTGAGTTGTCCTCGGTTAGTCTGTCATCCATTCTCAGGCACTTACTCCATGCTAGATACTTCCTCTTCCTTCTCATCAACGTCGTCTTCATCTTCCTTCTCGCGTCGACATACTGGGCGCTGGTTCGAGATCTTGCAAATTCACCAATGAAGATTCCAGAGAAGTTGGCTACGTCCCTTCAGCGAGGAACTGCAAAACACTTTTTCCTATCTTACGTAGTTCTTCAAGGTGAGCTTGGGAACGATATAGAGTAAATCGCTCCTCGATCCTGCTCACTATTTCACAGGTCTTGGCATCATGCCTCTCCAGTTGTTGAATTTGGGTATCATCATTCCCAGGATAATTTACCGAATGTTTATCACCAGAACGCCAAGAGGTACTTTTCGGAGCTACATCACGTACGATTACACACTGACCTCTATTGATAGATTATGCGGAACTCAATGCACCACCAATGATCAACTACGGGGCTGTCTATCCTCAGGCAATCTTGGTCTTTGTTATCACTATCACGTACAGCGTGATCCAGCCTTTGATCCTGATGTTCGGTGCAGTCTACTTCGGGGTTGCTTACGTGGTTTACAAATACAAGCTTCTTTTCGGTTCGTATAAAGCTATGAAGTTGAGGCTTACGATCACTGACCTCTTGAACTTAACATCTCGCAGTTTTCTACAAACCTTACGAATCTCGAGGTCAAGCATGGCCCATCACATTCAACCGACTCATCTGGGGTGTCGTCATATTTCAAGTCTTCATGACTGGAATCTTCATTCTCAAAAAGAAGATCTTGTTTTCTTCGTTGATGGCACCCTTGATCGCGTTCTCGATATACTGGGGTTGGACTACCAATCGTGATTTTGTACCTTTGGCTGAGTATGTCAGTCTCAGCTCCGTGTTCGAAGTTCAGAGAGGAGAGGATACGGATGACGTGAGAAAGTTGAGAATGGGACATCCCGTCAGTCTGAGCCAAAGGTGAGTAACTCAGGGCCATTTGGAAAAACTATCGAAAGTAACTTGCCGCTGTCTCTAGTAATTTGAACCGGAGACGATATGCAGTCAACGATGATACATTGTACGTTGCACCTGAAGATGAAAGGACCGACTATGTGAGTTGATATTCCGCATGTCTTTTGGAATTTTCTCACAAAACTATGAAAACCACAGTCTCAGCCACCAATGGCCAACTGGTATAATGGAGTGTTAAAGTAAGCGCACTTTGGATGAAATCAATTGTACATAACTTGATCAATTATTTGCAGCACTGGAAAGCGACGATATGGACACCCAGCACTGACAGGTGTGCTGCCACAGCCGTGGTTACCCCTCAAGAAAGGTCAAACCCTCGCGAACTATGCACATCGTAATGGCCACGCTGCTGCAGATCTCAAGGACGGAGATCAAATGGGAGATGCGGTTGTTCTCACCCTTCGACGAAAGTCGAGCACCGTTCGAGCTTCGTCGGTCTCCAGAAACAAGAGAAATTCTCAAGCAAATCTGCTAGCCGGGTCAAGTAACACAGCAGCCAACCCAGAAACATCCGCAACGGGATCCGGATCCGAAAATCCATGGCGGGACGCACCAGGATCACCAGGTGGAGACGAGTCTGGTCAGCGACCCAGGCGCCGTCTGAGCTTCGATGCCGCCACTGGAGTGATAATGCTACCAGAGAATGATTGGTACGGCGATGGCGGTATAGACTCTGAAGATTCGGAACTCGATAACCCTGATATGGCAAGCTCGACAAGTGATGTCGGAAGTGGAGACGTGACGCCAACGATGGCCACACCTGGCACCACGCCTGCTGGTGGTTCGAGGTTAAATACAAAAAGGCATTCTACATACTATCACCACCCCGAGAGAAGCAGGAGGCACCAAATGCCTGGAGCTTTCTTACGGTAATTTGACCTCGTCTTCTTTGTTCTTCATTATCATCACATCCCAACTGTTCGTCTCATTGTTCACGATATCTGTTTGCATGATATAGTACGATATATTCACTGCTCTCCCTATTAACACGACGACCTTGTCTTATGTGCAATATGATTACCGACGTTTCTCCGATCCCCCAAAACGAAGCTTGATGAAGAATAAGTACATTGTCACATCACAGCATAAGGAATCCACAAGAGGATATTAACCCGATTGACTTTAAAGATCACTCTTATCCCTATCGACCTTGGCGGACGCCTCTTCCTCCATAAGCAGTTCTGGATCTATCCAGGAGTGTTCTGAGGGCTTGTCCGCGCGTTCCTTTTCCTTCTTCGAGAAAAACTTCAGTTTCTTCTTCACATCCTCCTCATCTCTAGCATTATCATCTTTGTGCTCATTACTGGGCGACTTTGCCGAAGCAGCTTGATCAGTCTCTTTGTTATCAAAGCCAGCTTTAGGAATCAAGCTGAGTGAACCAATTTTGTTCAGTTAAAACATTCGAGAAGAAATCATAACGACGTCCTTACCGGACTTTTGATGGGCAAGGATATTTATTTGCACGGGCGGCGAGCTCATTAAACTCGATATGTTTGGGTGATTCGAAATGCATATCCTGGAAGAGGCCACGAGTAACGAAAACATATTCTACTCCTGTAATTTCATCACTTCGGCACTGAAGCTGCAAGATTATTTAAGATATAATCAGATTTTGGATCAACCGCTAGCCAGGTGGCAAGGAAAAAATACTGCTTACCATTGGTAACAGACCACTTCCCGCGTGAAGAGCATCCACAATTCTTTCTTTGGGATAGCTTTGCGTTTCGGAGGGATATATACGCTTGACCGAAAGGAAGTGGGCGGTATCTAGTGTCGTGGCCAGTGAAACCAACGTCTTGTGGAACAAACCAAGCTTCTCTGAGGGTTTGGTGTATCCGCAAGATTTAGAAAGTGTATTAATGCAAGCGCCTGTCCTTTCCCACTGCGATATCATCAGTTAGTCATCTTATATAACACCAATGCAAGCGCAAAATGATACCTCAGAGGCGATCAAGCTGGCCTGGGAAACACCCGGCGCCAGCACCAGCTTGTGCGGATTTAATGCCAAAGTGGATTGGTCTCTCGCTTTGAACTTGGCGAGATATTGGGAAATATCCTCAGGGCTATACTTTTTCGTAGGAGATTTGCAAGTTGAATGAAAACCTTCACATCTGGTGAAAGTACAATTTAGCACAAGTCGTTTGAACTGAGAACCCATGTGCACTTACGTGAGTGACCTTAGAGCTATCGTTAACCATGTAGTTTCTTCCCGATCCCATCGTTGGTATAGAGAAAACTGTCCGGGTTCGGAGGTGAAACAGCAGGAGGGCCCTTTGGGGTTGGTGCAGGAAACAGCAGTCGGAGGATCGGGACATTCAGCAGTCAGCGAAGAGCCCGCTACTAGAGAGAAAAATAGGTTTGCAAGTGCGACTTGGGCAAAGGTATGCTTCATCATGATGCCCTTCGTCGTAGTGGTCGTCCGATGATGAAGAAATGTAGCTAGGGTCTGAGACGAGGATACGTGTCCTTTTAGCTAGGGACGGTTCCGTGCGCGGGTGATGGTATAGCCTGAAAAGGCAACTTGTCGGAGTTTCGATGCATGTTTGGGAAGCAGATCGGTTAATCAACAAGAGTGAGAAGAGACACGCTTCTTTAAAGGGATGGTATGATGCCCGCATATGAGCTTGAGTCGAGCTCGCTTAGGGCTTCCGGGTTATATTTCAACCGTGCGACTGCAAGCTACGAGATCTTAAGCATGAAATCACCGTATTGTCCACTTAATCGGGCTGTGACCTTTATCGTAATACACGGAAAGTCCAGCGGTAGAAAAATCCGGTGAAATCAGCAGTTGATTAATGGAGATTTGACACGTATTGCATTCTCATGCAACAAAAATGTCTCATCTCGCTGCATCATGATCCAGGTAAAGAACTCAGGGGCAATATTATCTCCAGTTCGAACCGTCTTAGTAATTGAAGATCAGCGGACCTTCCAGAATCACCATCCTGACGTTTGAACCGGATATCCTCAAACTAGTGTGTCTCCGATGAAAGATTTCCGCATTCTTGCGGCTGCTTCTTATCAAATCTATTTAGCATAGATACAAACGCACTTATAATCCTTCAGTCTCATTAGATACTGAAGATAAGAAATGAATTTGGTTGTTACCTGATCAACAGATGGGATTTCTGTTGCTCTTGCGGGTCATTGAATATTGTGAACACTTCGCATACCTTGGCCGAAGCATCTACAGTTAGAGATCACGGTGAGTTAAGTAAGGGTGTCCTCGAAAAATCAGAAACATACACCCAATCTCTCGGAAACGAGCTAATCGCCTCCTCCCCATCTGGTTTCCGAGTCCGGGGCAGTAAGCTCTAACAGGTTTGGACAGGCCTCCATACACATATCAGCAAACATATCCGAATCTTCTTCTTCTTCCTCTTCTTCGTAGTCACATTCCACCTCGGAATACAAGCTTGTACTCAAAGGAAGATGGAGTTCCGAGAGAGAAATTAGGCTGCTGAGATATCGCTGTAATTGTGTCCATTTCCCAGCCTGGTCAAATAAAAGGGTTCAATTAGCTGCAAAATATTTCTCTCAGCAGTCTGAGACTATACTTACATCGTCTCTTTTTGGGATCGATGAAATGACGAGGTCAAGTTTTTTTATGCTCGTAGCGTGATGCTGACTCAGTAATTTGAACAGCTCCTCCAGATCCCAAGGATCGAGTGGAAAATCAACCTTCACTATCTCCAGCGGCGTTGTTATGGTGGACAATACAATACGCATCCATATTACGTCCTTATCCAGCTGTGATTCCGAGTAGAAGGTGACAGACTGGAGAGGTGGTTTGCTGCCCTGGACGATAGAACCGACTGTATAGATCAAGCCACCAACGTGCTTGAGCCTCGGGAAAGATATAATCTGGAACCTGGGGTCCAACACATTTTCTTCTGGGTCAACTCCAGTCTCCGTGTATGGCAAGTCAAGCTCGACTAGCGCGACCTGTTTTGCGAACCATTCCAGAGTATCGATCCCGATATTCATATTTGATCTGAAGCTTGAGATGGAGGTAGAGCTACATTGTTGAAGCACTGAGCCATCATAGAGGCCAGGTCCATTGAATACTAAGACGTGCAGATTTTCCAGTCCACGAAACATGGTGGAGAGGAATTGAAGAACAGACCTGGGAGGATAACCGACCGCAGCCGGAAATCCTAACAAACTAGGGGTTAATGGTTTGATGTCCACCGCCAGCTCATGAACCATGGGTCCAAGAACGGGATTAGTGACCATTGTGCGGATAAGTGACTCTATTCTATTTTTCTTCTTGTCCAACAGATTGATCTTTTTATAGAGGAGTGGTTGAGATACCGCCTTCATGACTTTACTCACTCGCGACAAAGTTGCAAGCGTTGGTTGATCGCAGGACTTTGAGATAATAACGTGTATCTCGAGCGGGAGTTGAGCTGGGTTTCCTTTGGATTTGACCAAACGTTTTGTATCATCCTTTCCCTCTGATTCGTGCATAGCCCAATGCAGTCTAGGATCACTGTAATTTAATAAAGGGAGTGAGGTTGAATCTCTAGATCCAGATCACCAGTGGAATATCTTAAGACTAACCGGCGCACTTCCACTAACTTCGTTGCCAATTTGTCGTGACCAGCTACTGGAGAGATACAAAAACCGTTCTGTGCTCGAGACGACAGCCCTGAAACGGCACTTCAAAGAGAGGATCACGGCACTGTCGCAGCAATTTTCTGCTCCACGTTCCCTCGTTATAACGAAGAGTAAAGGGGCTGATTGCAAGACAACTTTGGTGTTGGTGTTGTTCCGCCAGTGTAAAACATTACAAATGCTAGTCGGAACCAAACAGCAACATCCCGGACTTAGCGGGTCTAATGTCCCCAAATCCGCGCCACTGTGGTCCAAGGCGAATTGCGGGCCTCGATCGATTGATATCGTGGAATACCATCGTGCTGGTGGCTCGGGAAAAATTGAGATGGGAGCAACGATGACTGTCAAAGAGGAGTTAGTGTGTAAACAAACATTAGACACGCAACCCGAAATCGTTCTTGACCTACTCCCACATCACCATCCTTGAAAACAAGTGTCGAGGAGGGTGATTCAACCCTCGTATCTGGGCGTTTGCTTCTCGGTAGCCATGATCCAGCTCCAAACTGCCAGTGCGAGAAAATTTACCTCCTGGCCATTTTCCTTCATCCATTGATGGAAGTATGTGTCCCGATGGGCTAGGAGCGAGCTGTTTGTTATTCAAGAGTTGTTCAGTTGCATCGACAATCTACCTCTGAGCAATATTGCATAGGCAAGATAGCAGTGATTGCACGATCTTATATATGTCCGGAGTTTAGCTATATAGATTTCTGATGGAGGAAGGATTTATTCTGGATTGAGCAGGGTATGTGTATTAAAATTCTAGCAATATGAGAGGCCCAAATTGGCGAGTTAAGAAAAGGACGACAACGTGTGTACTCAAAAATCAGATCAGGAACACGCCCATAGGCTGGGTCTATAAATAAGCTAGTCGTCTCTAAGCCATCTAACATCCAAGTCTGGGGCAGTAAATATTAACAGGCTTGGGCATGCTTCCATACATATATTGGCAAGATTCTGGGAATCTTCTTCATCGTCGACATCAACATCCACGTCCGAATGGACATATTTACTCAAAGGGAGATGGAGTTCTGAGAGAGAGGTCAAGGTATTGAGATGTTGCTGTATTTTGGTCCATATCGCGGTCTATTGGGGTGAATTAGTCGTAAGATAATGTCCGAATTGTCTACAAACTGTCCTTACATTTGTTCTCTTTGGGATCGATGAGATGACAAGGTCAAGTTTTTTGATGCTCGAAGAGTGATGCTGACCCAGTACTTCGAACAGCTCCACCAGTTCCTCAGGATTGAGTGGAAAATTAATCTTCACCGTCTCCAGCGGTGCTGATATGGTGATCAATACACCATACATCCATGGCATGTCCTTATCCGATTGGGTTTCCGAGAAGAAGGTAACGGATTTGAGAGGTGGTTCACTACCTTGGACAATAGAACCGACTGTATAGATTAAGCCACCGATGCTCTCGAGCTTCGGGAACGATGTAATCTGGAATACAGGGTCCAACACATTTTCCCCCGAGTCAACTACAGTCTCCGTATATGGTAGGTTGAGCTCGAGTAGCTCACTCTGCTTTGCCAACCATTCTAGAGTCTTGATTCCAATATTCATGTCTGATTTGAAGCTTGAGATGGAGGTAGAGCTACAGTGCTGAAGCACTGATCCGTCATAGAGGGGAGGACCATTGAATATCAAGACGCGCAGATTTTTCAGTCCACGAAACATGTTGGAAAGAAGTTGAAGATCAGACATGAGAGGCGAACCGATCCCAACGGAAAGTCCTGACGGACGAGGGGCTAACGGTTCGATGTCGATCGACAGTTCGAGAACCATTGGTCCAAGGACAGGGCTTATGACCAGTGTGCGAACAAGTGATTCTATTCTATTCTTGTTCTTGTCCAAGAGATTGATCTTTTTATAGAGGAGTGGTTGAGAGACAGCCTTCATGACTTTATTCACTCGCGACAAAGTTGCGAGCGTTGGCTGATCGCAGAACTTTGAAATAATGACATGAATCTCGAGCGGGAGTTGAACTCCCTTCCTCTCGAATCTAGCCAAGCGTTTTGCATCATTCTTTCGCTCTGATTCGGCCATAGCACGATCAACTATAATAACGGAGAGAAATTGAGTCTCTACATTCATGTCAGTGGTGGGCATATTCCAACTTGAAGTCTCACCTGCACACTTCCACTAACTTTCGTTGCCGATTTGTAGTGATTAGCAATTGGATAACAGCCAAAAAACCGTTCCGGGCACGGGACGACAGCCTTCAAGCAACGTTTCTAAGAGAAAGTCAAGGCACTTTCGCTACTTCAGGAAGCAATCTGCTACTCCACGTTTCGTCGTTATAGCGAAGAGTAAAAGGGATGATTGCAAGATAACTCGGTGTTGGTGTCATTCTGTAGAACATGACAAATGTGAGTCGGAATCCCAAACAGTCAGCAACATCCGGACTTAGCGGGCCTACAGATTGCAACGAGGTCCGGGGAATTCGGCAGATTGAGTTACCTGCCGCTCTCATATCGACGGGTCAACCATGGTTTTGTCTCCTTCCTGCGCAAATCCGAGCGCCACAAATCTCCTTCTTTCATGTTTCTTTGTCACACTTTCAAGGATCGCATCAACATATGATATAGATCCAATGATTGGTAGCAAGACCAAAGCCTTTATTTAAAATGCCTTCGGCGTCCTACGACTTTATACGTGTTTTACTAGCACAAAATAAATATGGGTACGTCATTGAGATCACATCAGAAGCTCAATCTAATCATCAGGACGGATCCCTTATATTCTTCATTTACCTATTATGGACAACAGCAACAAAAAAATCATATGTATTTTTCAGTCCCTGTAGCACTCCATCCCAACCGGTTCTAGTCCACATGAACCACGGATACCACTATGGTACGTTAACACAATAAAATCAATTGATGCTTTTCAGATATGTTGCGTCGCATGAGATCTCCCTCCAGCTTAGCGTCACCTGAGGACTCGATTTCGCGTTGTGCCCCACTGCAACCACAGGATCATTTGGGATACTATGTATTCTATCTCGCATTTACACTTATCCATTGACATCTGCTCAGATATCAAAGCCCAGGATAGAAAGCAGTCTCCCGTGGACGAATATTCTGCAAGAGAGTACGGAAATCGGTCAAGCAATGTATTCAGATGACACTAACGATCAGATGAAAATATTGCACCTGCCGATCCACCCGGCCACTTTGTCAATTTTCCCCTGCCGCCCTGTCGGTTCGTTGCCAATTCCCCGCCGATTCCTGCCCTTCCTGCTGTGTGTACATAAACAGCGGACACTGGCACGTGCCACGTGACTTGCCAGTGAACTCGTACTTGACCTCCTCTCCTCATCTATTTCCACCTAACCATTTATTTATACCAGTCTTCATCACGAACCTCAGTCATCACACATACAATAACCTCACACTAGAAAACACGAATCCCAAACCCCCAATTGTTGAAGGATATCACGTGCAAATCGCATAATTGCGATTAGTCAAGGAGGTCGAAGAGAAAACTGGTATTTGATCCGAATGCAGAGGTCTCTGGGGCAATATATATGTACAGTAGGACCCTCGAGAGGAGCACAAGAATCATATTCATTGTGCCCCCTCGACAGAGTACACACTGCTCATATAGAGCTATCATCTTCCGCGTTTATCTCTATTCTTCAACACCAATGCCTCTGGCCACGCAAACCATTAATCCCAATCATCGCACCCATCTATCCTTTCCTTTTATATGTTTGTTCGATTGTAGATAGATGACTCCGGGTATGCCCGGGCCGCGTCTTAGCGTCATCCGGCAGCTTGCTAGCGGGATATAAAATTTAGATTTCATCCATCCATCCTCCTCTCCTCATCACCACCCGTGAAGAAACAAATGTCGCAGAGTTCAAATCACCCCTCCAACTCCCGCAAATAGCTGGTTGGTTGTGTTCCGCCAGCCACGGTCCAGTGAACAAACCAAGACAAATTACAGGAACATCTACCTTTCCGAAGTGTAGCTATGCTTGTGATGGAGGAGATTATCATTGCATAAGAGCGGAGTACGTGACTTGAAAGCTATAACCAATCAGAGGGTCTCAAAGCTGGTGATTTAAGTACAGCAAGAAAACGGGTGACCTCGAAAAATCAGGAACACGCCTAGTCTATCGGGAAAAATGCTCCTAGTAATACTCCTCGTCTCCAGCCCATCTAACGGCCATGTCTGGCATAGTAAATTCCAAAATGCT
>WSUA01000138.1:21369-40136 GCA_019633455.1 Tulasnella sp. 419 | reverse complement strand
GGTTTTCTTTTCAGGATCAAAGTTCAGGGCGGAAAATTCACTGTCTCGGTTCCTGCACGCAACGCTGTTGCCATCCACTCCAACTCAAAGCTCCCGAGCTCGCAGTCCTCCACATACGGTTGCCGAGGACCGCCAGGTCAACTTTTCGTGAGAACTTAATTTTTCTCGCTTGGTTTCGCTTGGTTTCATGAATTGATGGTGACCGGGGGGTGTGAACCTAAATACTTAGGCTGATGTCTTTGCGTGCAGCAAAGCGTTAATGCTTTTCTCCCTCCGTCTCAATATATACAACTTTTGCTTAATCAGAGTTGCAACGTTTGAACTGTTGAAATGCATGAGAGGGTGAGGTGCGTTCACAAAGATATCGACACTGCTGGGTGTCGAAAGCCTGAGATGAACGAGACCCAAGTTAACGAACCGCAATATGCTTTCGAACATTCGTGCTACGCACATTATACAAACCCACTGGTAGAAGGCTTTATAATACTATCACTTTATGTCTTACCGTTGAGCGCTGACAACTTTCAAATTCAAACATCAATCGTTGACCGACTTCAACGCCCGCTTCACAACTCTTCATCAGGAAAAAATGAAACGTCTATACATGACTACGTTGTATATATAGTACCGATAGAGCCATTGACATCCCCTGCCTTTATAGAGCAAATAGGCACACATGGCTGTCTATATAGCACGTTATAGCCATAATTGGCACTCACTGAGGTCTACATAGCTCCATGTAGACGTCTATAGTTTATGAAAAACACTGTATAGATCCAGATATGCAACGTAAGAACGCAACATAAGAACTTTATAGCTCTATATGTATCGCTAATAGTCAGGTGGTTCACACAGCATTTGAGCAGTGATCGTAGCAATATTTATTATAGCACTTCCGATAGCAGCGGAAAGCGTAGAGTAGCTACAGCAACAGTGAAGTGTATTAATCATCGATCCTCTGTCCCTGCCACTGGGCCTCCTGTTGTGCCTTCTCTCGCTTTGCCTTGCGTTGTTTAGTATAATTGATTGCATCTTCATGCTGTGGCCTTGATAGAGTACTACGCAGTGTATTTGCTTTTTGGGTCTTGAACTTTAATCTGCAAAGCGAATGAAGTGAACACTGAGTAAATTAATAGTAAAGGAGGTACATACACAGCGGTCTCGAACAATTCCGCACAGAGATCTGAGGCAACCTCTTCATCGATGCGTCTGTGTGCCAAAAGATCGTGTACCAATTCCATGTACACATGCTTGCTGCCCTCCACCGTCAACTCCATCCTGTGGTGCTCACTAGTCGACCATTCTTCGAAACAATTTCGAATCTAAAGACTTAAGCATTAACAGCAATAAACCTAGACTAGAAGCGACCTCAGGCTACCGCGGTATATACCAGTGCCACTGTCGTCAACGGAATCTGTTCGTTCTCCCACTTATCCATAAATGTGACATCATTTGAGTTTGCACTTGCGAACCACTGGGCTCGAATGATTTCAAAGAGAAGGGGATGATACCACCTTCCATCAGGTTTGCCGTTCTCATCCTGTCCATGATTCTATTTTAACGTTTACATACCTCCCCTATGCAGGTATAAAATTTATCATTAACAAGCTCCTGATAACGTTGTTTATTCAGCTTGATCTTGTCACTGCTTAGGTGGAACTTGTAGGTGTTCTTGACCAACGGCATTGCCTTTGTTTTGAGTTCGCCTCGAATTTGAGTGGCTGGTGGGATGGAGGGCAGCACAGAGTTGTTTGCGCCCCCAGGTTGATTCAAGGTCTATCTCTAGGTTTAGAGCACCACACCGATAACGATCACAGCTCAAATACCGACAGAGTAACACCAGACGCTGGGTACTCTGGATTTTGAAACAGGAGTGCGATAGGTGAAGCCAGAGGTCGCAAGTTAGCATTTTGGCGAGCAAAATTGCATTGGAAGCCGGGTACCAGTCGTATGATGAGGATGGGTATGGTGGTACCACGCAGTTTCAGACTCCGGCAAACTAGGTCAATTCTCGAAGAAAAGGTGATCGACGCAAAGACGAAAGTAAAGTGTGTTTTTCATTGATTCTGAACAAAATAAACGGAAAGTGCAGTCACCTGAATGCGGGAGAGTGGAACATCGGAAGCCTTTTCAACTACGATAGGTTACTGGGGAGTCTCGACACGGACCCGAATCACCTTGGGCTGACACGAACAAACATCTCACAAAAGTTTAATCGAAAACAGAGCTGGCGGCTCTCGGCAACCGTACCACACCAACTAATGACGTCAAACCTGTGCAAGTCACGTTTACCGAAACTGCCCATACTCAGAATGGTCAAAAAGTTTTTATCGTGGGCAGCATCCCTCAACTGGGAAACTGGGATCCAGCCAAGGCTGTAAGTATTTTCATCTCCTTACTCATGGTAAATTGTTTCGATTGACGAACCAATCACAATCCTAGCTTGCCCTGACAAGGACAAATAAGAATACGAAGTGGGAGATTGGTGTCTCGCTGCCTTCGAATACCCGAATCGAGTACAAGTTCATCAAGAAGTCAGGGAATCATGTAAGTCTCCCCGTTTAAAACATGACATTTTTTTCAATACAGGGGACTGATCGGGGCCCCATAGGTGTCTTGGGAGTCGGGGGAGAATCGAGTATATACCACTTCAAACAAGAGTGGCCAGACCGTGGCCGCTAGTTGGAAATGAGCGCCACTGCTTCTCGCTTCATCTTTCTTACTCGCGTTTAATTATTGTTTTCGCATGATCAGGTACACGAGGAGTTTTCGCATACTTTTTTGGCATCACACGTCCCTAGCTTGTTGAACCACTTACTTATTCGCAATAAAGACGCGCCTTGTCCCCTTGGGGTTATTCTCTTCACATCAACGCCTTCACACGAGGAAAGAAAAGGAACACAACAAACATTGGATGGGTACAGATTCGCTATCGTATTTTTTGGACTTGTATGAATACATGCGTGGATGAAATATAAAACGAGCTCAAACTCGAACTTGTCACCTTTTTTGACAAAAAGGAAGAGGAATTGAGTGGGGGTTCAAGGGAGTACAGCAAAAGGTTACTAAGGGTAAAGGTGGTGAAAGGAAGAAATTGAGGTTTGAGGACTGCAGTTAACAAGATGAAATAAGGCATTTCCAAATGTAACAAAATGAAGACTGGCGATCGCAAATAAAAGTTGATGGGTCCGTGGAGCAGTCAGTACCGTCGTTTATGTAGGTACTGATGGTATTCGTCCGATGGCCCAATGCGATGTTATAGTTCCGCCGTCTAGCACGAGATGATGGTGGTGATTCCCTATCACCGGACGTTTTCGTGTATGGTGCCGTCCAGAAGGATCGAAAGTAAGGAGGGATCCACCAGTTGAACATCTGTGAGGAAAAGGCGAAGATGCGTAGAAATGAAGGCAATAAATCAGGACAACAAAACGAAGAAGAGAAAGAGAAAGCGTTTGCGGAAGTCGCTGGATCGTATATGCTACGCGACTGTTTGATACAAATGACCAGGACGAGGAAAAGATAGAACTAGCTTCTGAAAAGAAAAAAAATTGAAGCGAGGCGAACGAGAGGAATGCAATAAGTCAACGGAAGTGAAAAGGAAGTGATGTGAGTTCTTGAGGGCTCGTGGATCATGTTTCAAGGGGAAGTCGTCAAAAAGGTCGTGAATCTGGAGCGAATTGTTATTGAGGATTCCACGGGTTTATTCAGGTGTAGAACGTACCTGGTAATCAGATAGTGCTCTTTACTAAAGACCAATCGTGCACCAAAGCCGAGATCCTCGTTCTGAGCGACTCCTTACAAGCTGGACACCCAACATTCTGTACCAAAGGGGAGAACACTGTGTCGAGAAGCGTGGTTGATACCCCTTGTAACTGGTGACCGCTTGTCAACGAAGAAGAGTCAACAATGGTTCCCTGAGCTCCGTGGAGCACATATGCAGTCGCAAGGCTCCATGCTCGAGTTACAGCCTTCTGGGAGTCCAAGGTGCATGTTTCCGTAGGTACATGGTATTCCGGAGGTGCTGTGAGTACTCGTTTAAGAGCCTCTGCCCTTCCCATGTGAAGGAACATGAGACGCTTGAGGTAAATCGGGCCCATAGCGTTGGCTTGAACGTCTGTCATTGACCAGAGAGGTACGGTAAGAGTGTACTGGCTTGCCAATACAGCTAGAGAATGGAGACCATTTGCGGCTGCGATTGCGTACACCTCAATTGGTTCGATAGGAGCGTATGAAAGCAAGATGCGAGGAATATCGGAAATGGGAGCGATCAAGTCCGACGCACTGAGCCCGTATTTTGTAAGGAGGGGGAAAAGTTTGGCGATTGTTCCAAGGGTAGGATTATACCTCTCGCAAGAAAGTTTGTATAGGAGATGAAGGACGATATTTATGATGGTGGAGTGTTCGGGAAGAGCGATGATAGCAGGTAGGGGTGTACTATCCACTTGAAGTAGATCTTGCTCAGTGTTGTCTTGAAGACTTTCATCGGGGGGCGTAATGAGTGGTGATTGGATAAAGGAAGGATGGGACGCGACTGCAACAGGGAAAGCTGTATTTTGAGGTTGGAGCTTGCTTGGTAAAGGTAGTTTCATGGTGTTGAGATGACCATTGAATCCATTGGAGGATGCAGCTTGAAGTACGGCGCGATGGACGTAGAAGAAGACGGAATCTGCTGAATGAAGGACGATATCGGCAGGGAGTCCGCCCTGGCCGATATCAGCGCCTGGAAAGAATGTTGTAGACAGCATGATTAGCGTGCGATCCTCCTCCCGCGGTGAGCTGGAATGGGCAGACGACTGCAAGAGCAAAGTGGGCGAAGACGATTATTAGCTCGTTTCCAAATAGGGAAAGTGGGCTATCAGTGCAGAACTCACAGGAGGCGTCAAATAGTCGAGCGGCAAAGTCGCATCCATCGTCGTTGGCAGTGCTTTGTCCGTTGGGCGGAAGGATTGTGCGGAAGAGGGG
The DNA here is from genome assembly GCA_019633455.1 of Tulasnella sp. 419. Classification (NCBI taxonomy): domain Eukaryota; kingdom Fungi; phylum Basidiomycota; class Agaricomycetes; order Cantharellales; family Tulasnellaceae; genus Tulasnella; species Tulasnella sp. 419. The sequence goes on along the minus strand of WSUA01000138.1, from coordinate 35,174 downwards.
AAGAGTGAAAGTGAAGGGGGCGTGGTGGGGTTGGTTGGATTGAAATGAGTGAGTCTTGAATCGGACCAGGCCGCAACTAAGGATTGGATCTCCTCGCTTCCTGATGTGACGTGTGACGTAGTCGGTTTCTGTCACGCCTAAGTCCCGAGGTCTGGCCCCACTCTTTGCCGATTCTCAACTGCGAACTGCTATGGATTTGGTTACGGCCGCCATTCCACGGTGGAGCGTCATCGAACATAATGGACACGCCTTGTGAGGCGTTTGGGTTACAATGAAAGCATCGGATCTCAAAATTACAGAAAAAAAAAGACAGGGAACTTGTCCTCGAGAGCCCAATCTGGCCACCGAGACCTATGACGTCATACTACTTTGCTTCTTCTTGTGTAACTCTTCACGTTTTCCGAATCGTGAGCTGTAGAGCTCCTACGAGTAAAAAGAAAATGGTTTTGCTGCGGTACGGGATGACCTCGAAGCCACAGGCACTTACCATATTAGCGACACGTTTTGCGGTTGATACCCGGTTTAGCTTTTCCAGCACCTTCGCTTCAGGGAGCGCAAGCTCTGTCAGGTGCGTATCTGTCATAGAAGCTCCACACCTTAGCATACTTCGGTGAATAACTCAATAGGGACCAAAAACGTGGTACTCAACTGATCCTAGTTTCAATTTCCTTCACCATTTCTTCATCTCCATCCCTCTCGGTAACAAAGCTGATAGCTACCCCGCCTCTTCCCATCCGGGCAGTTCTCCCCACTCTGTGAACATATTCTTCCGCACCACCATTTTTTCCTTCTCCGTCAATAACCTCAGTCGGTAAATCCCAGTTTATTACCAGTGCCACCCTATCGATGTCCAGACCTCTTGCACCCACGTCCGTACAAATCAATATCGGAACCACGGCTGCGCGGAACAGATTCAGCGAAGCTAATCTTTGTGGTTGAGTGAGGCCGGAGTGAAGCGCAGTACACCGGAGGTCAAGTGTCTGCAGCAGGTGGGTGAGATAAGCCGCTGTCTTGGGTTTCCGTACAAAGATAATGGTCGGTGGGGGCTGCAGCACGGCATCTTCCCCCGTTGATGCATCTTGATCTTTTGCCTTTTGTTTTTTGGCCACTGTTCGCGCTTTGCCCTTCACGTCGCTCCCGATCATCGGTGGATCTCGTCGGAGGTGCGCTACCGAATCCGGAGGGTTACAAAGAAGGTAGTAGAGATAAACCTCCCGAACATGTGATGGACAAAGGATGTATTGTTGGGTCAGGGTCTCGACCGTCTCAACCCTGAGAAGCACGCGATAAGGATATGCGAATAGAAAAAAATAAATTGGGGACTCACCCGGATGCATCTCTATGAACGAACGGTTTAGCCTTTCCTGGTCTCGGTGGTGCAACAGCAAGTGCGTCGATAGCAGGATTCAGTGTTGCAGTGAACAGGCACGTCTGCCGTTCCTTTGGAACCTTCCCAAAAATCACCTTCAATTCATTCGCGAAGGTCGACGATAGTAATCTATCCGCTTCATCTAGTACCTGTAATGAAGTCACTAATGATGCGTTTTGAAAATTGATGTGCAAGTGGATGAACTTACCAGAAATTTAACTCGACCAAGGTTCCACTCTCCGTTGGCTGTTGAAGAGCATGATTTGAGTAGATCTACCAATCTACCTGGTGTAGCCACGACCACATGAGGTCTTGAGTTGAGCTCTATTGATTGCGCCATCATATCCATACCACCTACAACCACACTTGTCCGTGCGTTGATTGGTGCACCCAATACGGCAAATTGATCTGCAATCTGAAATGCCAATTCGCTGGAACCATGACATAAAACGTGAATCATTGTGCCTTTCGAATCATAAACCCGGAAATAGACACCGACCGTGTTGGAGTGAGGACTAGCGCAAAAGTCCCATAAGGATCCCGGCCGAGTGCCTGAAGAATCGGAATAGCAAATGCCACGGTCTTTCCTTGTCCTGTTTTGGCGTTCCCGATGCAATCTCTACCCGCTAATAAAGGCGGTATACAAGCTGCTTGGACCGGAGTTGGAACTCGGATCGACATTGCATGAAGTGAAGCCACCAATTGAGCGGAGATCCCGAGCGAACTAAAGTCTGCTTGTGAGTTGCTTTTCGAGCTATCGGGGATGGGCTGAAGAGAAGTTGGAGTGCTTAATGTAGACATGGATTTGAATGCAAGGCGGGTTGTAGTGGTAGCAGGAGAGGAACGTCCCCGCCATTCATGAGGATCATGTTCACCTTCTCCCTCGACCACAATGTCCTTATCGTCATCACTATCTTCATCAGTAACGCGATCCGGGTCTTCAGTCAATAGGTTCCCACCACTTCGCTGTTGATCTTCGTCGTCAGTGTCGTCTAGAGAAGAGCGGATAGAAGAGGCGTTGCTCTCTTCCGAGTCAGACGTGTCCTCGTTTATATCTTGAGTGAAATCGTCATCGAGTTTTCGACGTTTCGTCAGAGGATGTTCATATCGATTGTTATGACGTCTCTTGTTCACAAATCCTCGCGAACCAGCTGTACCACTACCATCGATACTACTAGGATTTGTGCCTGCTTTCGTACGGTTTGAAGAGGTTGAGGGAGTAGTAGATTCTTTTCGTGCCTGCTTTATAGCTTTGTGACGAACCATGGCGTGAGTTCCTTTGACGCGTCAGGCAGGGGGGAATCGAGGTGTCGTCACTGTGACACCGGCAATGACGTAGCAGCTTTAGGGGCTTCGCAAGCGCTGGTAACTTGTCAAAAGAAAAAGTTTGATGGGTGGCTAAACTATGAAGATATAGTCATCAGCGAGCCACCTCGACCTCTGTATAAGCTGGAGAAAAAATTTGAAAGCCTCGGTGCCTATGATCACGTGGGCTTAATTGCGAGCCGTGTGATAATCTACTCTCAAGTCATGGTGTTGGCGAGAAGGGGAAAAGGCATCACTCTTTCATCTAATTTAATCACATTCCATCATGTTTATTCCGGGATTTACTTCACATGATCTAGTTCGAGTGGTGTATGGAGCAAATATAGAATATTGGCGAGAATGGCAGCACCTGGCTCCCATTCACCCTGATTTAAAAGAGCATTGATGCTGCAACTTCTACATTACCCCCTACCTGTCTCAGCAGCTCAATGGCCTCTTCGCGTGTTGCCCCGAAGTTTATAAGCATTTTTATATGATCTTCAGGGAATTCACTCGAAGCAGGGGGTCGAGTAGGGGGAGTCTGACGAGCTTGGCTCGATCCCGAAACGCTTCCGAGAGTGTGTCCTGATCCGGGGAAATGCTGCGGTTGCGATTGTTGCGGTTGCTGTTGCTGTTGGGATGGAGGTTGTGCAGACGATGTGGAAGGGCCACTTGTGGAAGGGCCACTTGGGTTTTGCAATTCCGATGGTGCTTCAGGGCCGCGGCGTGGTAGCTCGTGTTCCGGAAGGAATTGTACTTCGCGCCCTTGGATGCGCAGAACGTTTTTCTCGAGGTCAATGCAGGCCTGATGAGCCTTTAGCATGTCGAGACCGAATAGAAGATCAACATCACGGCCCTATTAGATAGATCTGAGTATCTTCCGGCGTTATTTGCAGAATCACATACGGACCTCCATGATGGTAAATGAGCAAGGTAGATAGATATCACCCAATTTCAATTGAGCCAAGTGAATGCGTCCGAGGATTTTCGCTGTGCCAACACCATACGCAATTCCGGAATACCGAGTGTCCATCAAACGCATAAGCCTTGGTAACATTGTAAGTGAAACTGCCATCAAATAGTAATATGATACATACCCGCAGGCTTCAGCACACGATGGGCTCACTGATAATCAAAGTGATGAGGAACATGGTTTGTATGCGGAATTTCAGTGTACCTACTGATAGTTTGCTGGGCGCCACTATCCACAAATGCCTTTATAGGATGGGAATTCACCTCCACAGGAATGCTAAGAAGAATAGTACGTTATTGAGATCAAACCGTAGCTGCGATGAATTAACAACTTACTAAAGCATATGCACACGACCAAAAGATTCTGGAGAATATTCTATCGCATGCTGGAGATTCTCCAAGACAGCTTGTTGTCGAATTGCTTCCTCGATTCTCTTCTGAGCTTCTATGTTGAAGGGATCAGCATTTAACAGATCGATTTCTCGATTCTTGGCAATTTCAGCTTCTTGCTGTCGACGGTTCAAATCTCGCAGGAGCTCTGCGAATCGCCGTGGATCATTAGCCGCCGCATGCGCCAATTCAGGTTGTGTCTAAGAATGAGCGAACGTCAGACAGTTGAAAAGACATCCAGTCCGGATGAGTACTGACTTCACGCAACTGTCCCATCAGCACCGGATCTCCTAGAATTTGCAGCCTCATCATTTCGGAGTCTTGTTCCTCTGTTCTGCAAGCGAAACATTTTAATGTACATTAATGCACTGAGCGCAGTTTGTTACCTTCCGGCGACAGTGACCTTCCTCCTAAGAAGTAACATTGCATTGTCGCCAATTCGCAACGAAGCTAGGGTTGCCTTGGGATCGTTCAGATCTCTCCCCTCTACGGATATACTCTGTTCATTGATTGGTATGCCCGACTAAGTTTGAGGTAAATTGGTCATTAAGTTCCGAGTCACCATACACGACGATACCGCCTCACCTCCGCTTCCAACAACGCCATGATATCTTCTAGCTGCATCTGCGGATCAACCTCAATTGAATATGATTGGCCGAAATCATTGACAAAAGTGAGTCTCATGATGGATGCGTTATAGAAATATTGGTTTGATGGGTAATGTGTGGTGGTTGCGTCAGTGACAAAGGGTTACTCTTGTCGGTGTTACGAAAGGGACCACTTTGTGTGTCTGAGCTCCGACCTTTATCGACACAGAGGCTGTGTGGTGGCAAAGACGTGTACACGCAATTCGCAATTATCGAAAGTACTAGAATGTGCATGAATATTATTTGAGACGAGGGTACAGTAGTAAGCAAGAAGCACAGCAGACGCGCGTTCCTAGTTAGGGGACCCTAAGAGCCCTGCGAGAACCACCGTTTTGTTAGCGATAACCGCCTCTCCCTGCTGTGGTACTTCTAGAAAACATGGAACTACATTGATGGTGATGGATTAGCTCAGATGGACCAAAATCATTATTCTATCGAACGTACAGTTTCGATGTGGCGTTGCTCCTATAATTTGACATAAACGCATCTTCCATGGCGCTTGCTGAGACACTTGTATCTGAAGATAGTGTTATGAATAAAATAGTTTATACGGATAGATTATCTGGTATACCGCTTATATCACTGAAGCTAGAGGTATTCGAGCCTTGGCCACTTCCCATCTCGCTAGCTCTGGTGCGACCGAGTGCTGATCCGTAGCGTAACGGGACTTTACCTCTAAATGCTGGATTGGTGGGACTGCTCGCATAGTCTGAGGTTTGAGATACACTCTTTCCTCTACTCTGATCACCTGGTGACCGGGATTCAGCTGGAGGAGAAGGTATGGACGGGATAGATTCTTGCAATGGAGGTGGTTTTGTGCGTTGTCGTCCACGAGGGAAGGAAGGCGGCTCTTCCGATGTGGGCAATGTTTCGTTCACCTTTTTCTTTCCTGCTTGCCTTGAGGACTGAGATAACCTCAGCGGCTCTGGACGGGGCTGCCGCGCGAAACCAAGCATAGTGCTACTCATCATAGCTTCCAATTCCTTCAAGCGTCTGCCAACCTGTTCCGACTCTTCCTTTATTCGTTCTTCTTCCTCATCTTTATCCTCATCTTCATCCTCTCCTTCGGACCCAGATGAAGGAGATGGAGAAGGGTCCGGCTGCGTTAAGCTAGGACGAAGCTTATTAAGAGCAGGTCTCTGTGCCAAAGTAGCTGTAGACTCGGACATGTGATCTCCTATGGCTCGAGAGTGAGGTACATCCTTGGAAGACATCGTACGGGGTGAAGGAGGCGGAGGGGTCGAAGTCTTGGTAGGTGTACTTTCACCCGATGCTTTCGCAGATGGTGTTCTAGATGTCAATACGCGATGCAATAGCCCAGTTGCTTGTCGCGCGTTCTCATCTAACATTCTCGGCATTGTTGGATTGAGCGCTCCCTTGAAACTCTGGAGTCCTTTCAAGCCCTCCTCATAACGAGCCTGCGCTCGATATAATAGGTATGGCAAAGGGGTAGCAAGGCGCTGGGACAATTGTTGCCCTATATGATGTGAGACCATATATAACACGAACAAAACCGATACACTCACAATCTATACCACGACTTTCCATTGTCTGAGAGCTTGAAAGGGCATCCCATAATTGCCTTTCCTTCTCAGCAGTCCATATTACCTAGTAGAGTAACGAAGTTTAATCACTTTCAAAGACCCAGTGGAACAACAAGCAATCACAGGCAACGGATCTCCGGGAGCATTCGGTGGCCGGTTATAGGGCAATCTGACAATTACATGGACTGGAGGTGGATTAGCATTTGTAGATTCCATCTGTGCCGAAAGAGGTGGTGGTCAGAACTCGTCCAAATTGAAACCTTAGGTCTCACACGGCCCTGGTGGGTACAAACATAGAATACATATCTAGTTAAGGCAATATAGTAGTCAAGTACAACGTCAATCACGACAAAAAGTGCAATAATAAACGGTCTCTGAATCATATCAAGTTGATCCTTGTCCGAACCAATCCTCCTCTCCAGTTTTTCATGCCCGAATTTCGGATATGCGATGAATCCCTTTGCATCCTTACAAATGCATCTTGAATATGATGGGGCCGCAGCGCCGTCCTGGCTTCGGGTGGAGGCAGGAAGAGACTGCTAATAGGAGTAGGATTTCCATTCCAAGGTTCCTCTTCTTCCTCGTCACCTCGTCGCCGCTTGGACTTAACGGATGTCTCCTCAACAGCCTTACGCTTACCGCGCGCGTATGGCGATGTGCTCAAGTTTGGATTCATGGCCGACTCCTCCAGAGCCCGCTTGACTTCCAGTCCACCAACGCAGAGAGATCGTACCATTTCGAAAGCAAGAAATCCAAGAATATCCACCGTGTCATCGTTTCGAAGGTCAAGGTGTGGTGGAAGATTGAGGTATTCCTTGAAGCGCTTCGCTGTTAAGAAATAATGTAAGTTGAAGCAAAAGTTGGTCTCAAGGTCACACGTACACTTGCGAAAGGTAAAGGACGCTTGCCTGCATTCGGAATAATGCAGGTAGTCTTCTTTGGTCATATGTCGAGTGGCTTCATCTGCTTCCTGAGGAATTGTGTCAGCAATCAGAGTAAACGATTGTGCATGAACATCTGCAACATACCCTCAATCGACGAACACTGTCTTCGTGTGCTTCCATCTCATCCTCGTCCTCATCGTCTTGATTAGCATTATTTGCAGGGTTGTTACGGAGAATCTCCGAGTAGAGAGTGACAAGTTCCCATGGCAGTTTTACGCTCATCTTGTGAGGCTTGGCAGTATTCGGATCTGTGTCGCATGTGGTTAGTGGCACAAAAGTCGATACTGAACAGGAACTGCATACCAGGACCACCTTCCTCCATCACATCATCCATAGCACCACCCGCATTATCTGAATCTTTGGCGTTCTTGCGGACGTCTTTCCAGCTGAGGTAGGTTCTGAGACGGTTGACCTTCGCACGATCGTATCGAATCAAAAATATTAAGTCTTCGGCAGAGATATTCCGCGCTCCTCTTTTAGATGCCAGTTGACGCGCCTGAATGACCTACAATCGCGTTTCAGCGAATGAAACTCCTGCTACGTGTTGAAATCCACTAACTATTTCCAAGACCTGACTCTTGACTATATCCTCCACTAGATTGACAGTTTCTACCATGGGGTCCTGGACCTCACCAAATACAAACATCTATGAAGGGAGATGTTAATCGAAGGTCGGAATAGACTTGGATGAAGTAATCTCACCATCTGCGAAATCTCAGTGGTGTATTTGTATTCCTTGGCCGGCTTTTCCTCTAAGGGGGGTTGAACAGTTTTGGTCTTACTCATACTTCCAAGGACGAGGATGTTCCAGTTTCAGCAAGTTTGGAAAGTCGCCGGTATGGGCTTGTGACGAGTGGTAGAGCAAAGCGGATGAACAGCGACAAACAGCGGAGTTCTAATTGTGACAATCTGAACATTTTCGACCATCCCCTGACCTCTCATTTTCGAAAAGCCAACATGAATCGAAGGGCAGCTGACGCGTCTTATCGTCCACATGGATACGTAAGCTCGGAATAATATGTTGATTTTAGGTGTTGCATTTACTGACCACTTTAATATAGGGAATGTCCCAATCCCTACAACGAGCAAGGGCTCCATTCCGGGCACGGAATCTGATTACTGGTGGCCTGCTAATGGGCTTCGCTGTCTCAGTATGGGCCTACTCGATAAGTGCTGTCAAGCAGGAGAACTTCGATGATATCGATGCTGAGGTCTTGAGTGCCTCATTCAACGCGGAGCAGTCCAAAAAATTAAGCATCGAGGATGAAAAGAAGTTGATGGACAAAGCAGAAGCTCTGGGTGGAGTTGCGGCGGAGGTAGTTGAATCTCGCGTTTTGGCATCAAAGGAATTGGTGGAGAAGAAGGAAACCTCGAGCGGACTTCCAACAAATACCTCTCAAAGAGGGATATTACCTCGTGTTCTCGGAACACGCTTTCCTCAATTACTACATCCCGACAGCAAGACATTAGTGTGGGGTGCACCTCCGGTGGACAAGCCAAGTCGAATAGGAGATCGCACACAGACTGCGTTTTGACTTTATACATTCCAAGCTAATATGGTTTAACTGGTAATACATATCCATCCCCCGTACTTTTACGACTAGAGTGATAAGAGTCCATCTTCGGGTTCACAGCTGCCATTCTGAACGCACATCACTGCAATCGTAACGAGGAATGTTGTATAATATTTAGACTGTCACGCCAAAGTGCACCAACGCTCGGCGAGCAGCGTCAGCCTTTGCTGCTTGCTTCGTAGTCGCTCTACCTTCCACCTTGAAACCGTCAGGCAGTGAGAGATCTACCGTCCAGATTGGAGTTGTTTTCGTACCAACCATCTGAAAATGGTCACTGTCAAAGAAGTCCCCAGTATTGATGATATGGATCTATACACTCACAGGGCCAAAATCCCAGGTGGGTGGACTATTCTTCTTCGAGCAATGTTGGTTGAATAAGCTCAATATAGCAGAATCTGGAGCACCAGATAGTGGCGACGGTTGGGTAGTTGACGACGACGAAGTGGAAGTGGAATTATCGTCGTTTGCGTCATTCTTCGGCGAGGCTGGGGCTCCTTTAATCAGATGTTCCCTTTTCACAATGGCAATGGCTTCTTCTGCAAATGGTCGAATGATTGTTCGTAGCCAGGTGCGAGGAACATCCATCCCTTTCTTCAGATAAAGCCCTCCGACATAGGCCTCAAACAAATCCCCTAAAGTCAAAAGGGAGAATATTGAGTATGCGTAACAATCATGTATGCGCATCAGTCCTGACCTTTCACGTTACTAGACTCCCTGAGGACCAGAACTTGCGACGCTGCCGTCTTGAGCTTGTGGTGAAGACCATACCGGTCGCAAATCACTGCTAAGTTTTCATTACTGAAATGTTGAGATGCACGACGTTTCGGCGAAAAGATTATTGTTAGCGGATGGGATGCATAGTAAGGATGGATCACCTACTTGACTAGCAAAGACTTGACTTTCTGGATTGGTGCCGAATGGAAGGACCTCAGTTAGGGCACCATACAACACGAGGAAGAAACTTACCGAGAGGGGTCCGACACGTAAGCGCGGAAACATTTCGCGAATAAGCTCTGTTGTTACTAGTCCAACAATCGAGTCTCCCAAGAACTCTAATGTCTCGTTGTCAGGATGAAAACCTGAATTTTTTTGAGTCTGCAGTAGATGGAATTATGAAGAGAAAACTTACCATCATCTGGGTCCTCGAACGCTGTGGCCGACCGTCCGAAAAGAGATCGATGAGTGAAGACTTGTTTCTCGATCTCCGGATCGTCAATGGTTGGAAGAGGTGGGAATTCTTCAGGACTAAACTTCGGACTTTTACGAATAGAATATTTAATGGGACGGCGGTGCGTGAGGGAATAAAAACGATGATGCGTCAAGGGAGTTGTGAGACGAAACGATTGAATATGGAATGAACGAGTGGCAAGAGTTGACACGTACTTCAATGCCATGGCAAATGTAGCAGCACAAAGGATTTCGTACTTAGAAGTAGAGAGCAAGCAGGAGAAGAATAAGGGGGTGGTGGTTGGGATATGAATCAGATTGGGCGTTTAACGCAAAGTAATATGGCACCGGAAAGTGTATAAAGGTGAACTGTTTTGGAATCGACATTCCCAGGTCGATGTTTGCATGTTTTTACCACTGGAAGTTTCAACGTTCCCTTCCGTGACTAGCCCCCTTACAATTTCCTAATCCAGGACATCCAGGTATGCCAAATCTCAAAATTATTTAATTTCCTACACCTTTGTATTTGGTCAAATTACCTGGTTTGAATATAGCGAGGGTCTCCAGGCTCGCACTCATCGAACGCCAGAGAACTCAGGAATCAATGACGAACCTACTTCACAAGGCTTTCAATCCCCAATGTCACCCACGTCGAAGAGACGCGGTACCTCGTTACATGGATGTAATGAGACCTACGAGAGGCGTCCGTTCGAAATCTCCCAACTTCAAGGTTTCAAGGCTCCGTTTTGCTGATTCCTTACGGTTGAATAATCTGGTCATAGTGGGCTTTGCTTCGAAGCGCAAGCCTTATTTCCGACGCTCACATGAAGTACCCAAGTCTCGTATATTGCAAATAACCACACTCTGTCAGGAGATTTGGGGTTACCCGCAATCATATCATCCTCGTTACTCGGTATCTTGACATGGGAATGGCAATACCTAGAATCAGGCAATCATTCCGGACTCTCATTCCCTTGAATAGGCGCTGCATCTTTGTCAAATTGTGTGCACCGGTGAGCCTGTACCTGATTGACGACTCCGAATAGATCTTTCTAACATGCTTGATGTCCTTCGGCGAATTAGGGAAACTCAGGCTCATATTGCTTGATATTCATTATGTCGGTTCCGACTAAACAGCTAAGCCGGAAGGTCAACGCTGTACCAGAACGTTACTCGCGTATATTTATTAACTTCAAAAGTGGTGATCTCAATTGTCCCCAGAGGTCAGCGGAAACATGCGCCTTAGCTTCAGTACCCCTCTCAAATGCAACGAACGGAGATATCTCAAGTCCCTCTATCCATGTCGTTGCGGCAGTTGAATCTGGATGTGAGCTGTCAAATTGATACCCGAATGATCTGCATCGCCTCAATGTGCCAGCACTGAGCGGTATGCATATTCCACTCAAGCAGTCACATCGACGCTAACCAGGGCTTGTATTTCAATAGTCTTATGATCCGAAGCTATTTTTAGAACTTGACAGAACTCATTTGTTTCCTGTTCGGGAAATCTGAATATCTATGATTTATGTCGCCCCTGGAGTTGAGCTTAAATTTGATCGACGTGAGGTCTCCACGACCTTTGTGGCTGTCTGAACGGCCGAATGGTAGCCTATCTCTTTCTGGAATTCTCGAATGAAATGATCGAAGGATTAGGCGCTTCTTGCTTGATCAGGTGTTTCCTGTGATGGCTCCGAGACGTAGGCCTAATACAGCCAGTATTGGGTATAAAGCTCTCTCAGGACGATGTGGTATCGGCAGGATAACAAAGAGTCATCTCTGAACTTGCACCTCTATCTGGTACGCTCATTTCCCTCACTCATAGAGACCAATGCCATTCACACTATCTTTTCTTTGGCGACAGAACCGTTGCATCTGAAAGGTTCAAATACAATGGGTTCTTCACAGTCGACCTCTTCGGAGGAAGAAGACAGTCAGTACTCTATACGTAAAAATTAACAATAATGATGCTAACTTTGTATTGAGCCAGGAAGGAGAAAGTATAGCTCGTCTGGTGGCGGAGGCAGCAGCGGCAGTTATTCATCTGACAACGGTGGTTATGGGTATGGCTGCGACAACGGCGGCAGCGGCAATAGCGGCTGCTGTTCCGGTGGTGACAGCGGTGGTGGTGATGGTGGTGGTGGTTAGCAGCACTACTCGAGTCCGTAGCAATCATTTCAAATTGAAACTGAAAGAGAGATGTTGGGTGCCACGCTATGACTGTTTTTCAATGCATCTCTTGTTGATAAGGCACAGGTCTTATTTATCAGCACTCTGAGAGTGTTCTTGACGACGGCGCGTAGTACTTAGTACATTAGTTTTTAGGGTGAGTGCTCGATTACGAAGGAAGGTATGTCCACAAAGTCGAAAGACCAAAAATAAGTGACTGATAATGGTTGGCTTGTACTAAGAGTGGAACACTTTTCAATGGGAGCCCTGGTAATGTATGAATCGTATGTATTGCACTAATGGAAAGTAAAATGGCTTGGCAAAAAACGTTATATCGGTGACAAATCGGTGAACGAATTTGAAATAGACAATTCCCAGGATCTTGCGTGCTTCCTGTTCCGATTTCGAACACACCTTCAGCATTGCACCCTTCAAATACTCGGCCGTGGTTGACATCGTCTACGTAATCAAGCATCTTCATGCTCGCACTATGGGAATGGAAACCTTGAAGGACTCATTTACGCCTCCTAAACAGCTTAAACGTTTTCAAAATCGGTGTCATCCGCACAGAATAGAAGAAGCAACTTCGCTGCCCGGGATACAGCGGAGGTACTGGGAATTGACGAATGAAATCCATTCGAAATTGAGGAATCAGTCGTCCCAGTCCACATTGCTCGCGACTGAGCATATGATCTACCATGTCAGGAGTCGTGGCGCGTGTTCTTCGATATGCATAATTTTATTGCCGGGGCGTACATTGAAGGCTAGCTACTGTTTATTTTAGGCAGCCACACTCTATCGGCCAAACGGAGCTCCCTTTGCATCCCATTCTCGTCATTCGGAGATGAGGTCACAATACATATGGCATAACATAATCCTTCAGGGCTCTTCTCGTCGTGTTCCTCGATTTGCGGTGAATCTATATCATCATGGCCATATTGCCAGGTTTCTACTGATTGACGCCCGAATAGATTTATCCAGGTCGCTTATCACTCTTCGGCGAGTTTGGGAAACTTGGGCTGTGTCGTACTTTGACAGCATTCATTATTTCGGCCCTGATTTACCGGCTGATCTTGAAAGCTTCAAGGCCTTGTCAACTTCACCCGGGTACAATTCAATTGGTTGAGTAGTACCTTCAAATGTGTTGAGTACGATGGACGTCGAGGACTCAGACCAATACGGTCTGCATAGTTTAAACTCAAATGTGTCTCAAGATGCAATCGGTACACCTCAGGTCCTACGACGGCCACAGATCCTATCCGTAAGTTGTCTGCTTGATGCCCGGGTGATATGCATTGTGCATGTACTAGCTTTGAATGGCTTAATTCTCCACTACAGTTGTCACATCGATGCTAAGTTAGGGGTCATATTTCTATAGCATCATGATCCGAAGGTGTACTTTGAAACTTTGACAGAACACGTTGTTCCCTTTTGGGAACTCCTGATGATCTACGTTTGTGATGTCCCTGGAATTGCAGGATCATGGTGAGGTCCTTATGATTTTGTGGCTTTGAACAGCCGAATGGGTTGCCTATCTCTTTCTGGAATTCTTGAGTGAAATAATTGAAAGCTCTAAGCGCGCTCCGCCGGATCAGGTGTTCCCTCATTATGACCGTGAGACCCAGGTACAATGAGCCAGAATTGGCTATAAAAGCCTGCTCATCTTGAGGTGGTTTCGGCAAGACGACCTCTGAACTTGCTCTTCTAACTGGTATGTCTAATTTCCT
>WSUA01000138.1:8741-20691 GCA_019633455.1 Tulasnella sp. 419 | reverse complement strand
GATAAAATTAAGCCGAGACGATTTGGCGTCGAGGCTCCTCCTGTAGAGAAAGTCAATATCGTAAAATGGATATACAGATAAAGTAAACTCACCTCTTTTAATCCCAGCTTTCCCTTTAGTTCGTAGTAGTCCACATGAAGGCCACATTCGGTTTTGTTCTTTCCATTCCATCGTCCGGCTCTCTCACCAGCATCTCCATCACCGCTCTTGACAGTACTATGCCAGTCTCCGATGCTTCGATACCCTTGAGACAGTAACTTGTTAACAGGGACATTTTTCTCGTCGATGTAGGCTTTGACTTGAGTAAAAGACCACGAATAGAAGGGGTTCAGCTTAAGAAGACCAGTGGCGTCCACCTCCAGGGGTTGGAGTGTACTCCTCGATCCACCTTGGGAAGCTCTACGGCCGGTGATGATAGATTTAACGCCCAATTGTTTGTATATTCTTTGTGCTGGCTCAACCTAGAAGCAGGTGTTGAGGCAAGACACGAAAGAGAAGTGATGTCAAGGCTTACCTTCACCAAGTAGTCATAGAATAAGTCGTTGGTCTCCCACAATCTATCGCCATACTTCTTGGCAAACTCGTCTGCGTTTTCGGCTCCATCGGGTTTAACAACAATAACGCTGGTGTTATACCTCCTCTCTACGTCGTTCTTCAATTCCAACGTTTCGTCGAAGTGGTGGAGCGTGTCAATGAAGATGAGTCTCGGTGGATTGTCGGACAGCTTTGAGAGCATGTCTGTCGCTGCGAGACCCGTGAGTCCGAACGCTGTGGATTGGTATAACGATGGCAAATGTTCCAAGCCCCATTGGAGAATCTGCTGGGGCTCTGATTTAGATAGGTATCTGTTTATATCATCTAGTTGTGATTGGCTAAGAGGAAGTCGGGGAACTGAAGGGACGTTGGTAGCAGCCATTTTGGAGTAGTGAGGGGATCTTTCAAAGTCTCGGAGAGAAAGTCTGTAAATACAATCTATTTAAGAGTGGACGATGGTGAAGTCTGATTAAATATATTGTCTGAGTAAGATTTGAGCTTCATGCTGGATTGCGTTGTTCTAGGAAACGATGGCGTGCTCCGATATTTTCTAGGATGATGACGTGAGAAGTTGATGGTCATCATCACGGTGATAACGCTTATTATTTGCGACAGGGGATGGCGCGGGACATTACGCAACGTGCAGTCCGGTTCGAAATTCTAGCCGTGTGTCCCCGCGTGGCCCGTGGCCAGAAAAAATCATCAGTTGAACACCTGACTTGGAAAACATAAGGAGATTACCAGTTGTCAACAACTAGGACCTCCTTAGACTATCTTAAACTACTTCTACGCTTTGCATGGGTTTCACGACATTTCTCTTCATCACTTCTGTTTTCGGCTCCGCACTCGGTTTCCTATCGATGAAGGCAACCGGATGGCCTCGATATTATGCGCGGATGACCATATATATTGTCAATATGGCTATAGCCTCTAGTGTCGGTATAGTGGTGGCTGTACCAATGACACTTGCTGGAAGGAGATACGATGTCCAATGGGTGGTGGCTCGGACATTTGGACATTTGTCAAGATGGTTCTTGGGAATTGACTTCGTAGTTGAAGGAGCCGAACACTTGAGTTCATCTTCCGCAGTGTACTTGGGAAATCATCAATCTATGCTGGATTTAATGTATCTGGGAAGGTGAGTAATCTTCCTCCGTATTGGAGTAACCCCCCTTTATTGATGTATTTGGTGGAGTCAGTATTTACCCCCAGCGATGTTCTGTGATGGCAAAGAAGTCACTCAAGTATACCCCCTTGTTGGGTCAATTCATGGTACTCGCCGGTGCAGTGTTCATTGATCGGGGGAATAGCAAGGAAGCCATGAAATCGTTGGCCAATGCTGGTAACGAGATGAAGCGCCGAAATGTGAGCTAACCCAGTAAAACTATATTTTTCGCACTCTGATTGACGATGATCTTCTTTTGAATTGATACCATTATAGGCGTCCGTATGGGTATTCCCCGAAGGAACGCGCACGTTGTTCCCCACTTCAGACTTGTTAGCTTTCAAGAAAGGAGCTTTCCACTTAGCTGTTCAGAGTGGAGTGCCGATTGTTCCGGTGGTTTGTGAGAACTACTGGAGAATCTATCATTCTGGTGTATTTGAGAGCGGAACTCTACGGATTAGAGGTGAGCGCTTGGTCCCGGGCTTTAGCCTTTTGCTGTTTTTCGCACATCGAGCACGTTCGTTCTGATTTTGATGATCATTGGTGTCAGTATTACCTCCGATAGCTACGGTCGGTCTTACGAGCGATGACGTATCTGGTCTGGCCCAACGAACTAGGGATGCGATGTTGCAAGCGTTGCGGGAGATTTCCGTGCCCGCATCAGACTTGCCACTCTCGGAAAAGGAAAAGGCACTTGATATCCCATCACTACCGCAGCGCGAGTCACAAGATTCACTTGATGTTGATGCGAGAGTGAAGCCATCCAATTTGAAGCCAAATCCCTCCGTTTCTGAGTCGAAACCACGAAGACGAGATCCTAGCACTGGAGGCTGGACAAGTACATCGGAGGATGATGATGGGATGGTAATTGTTGATCGCCCTACCATGTAAAGACAATAGTACTCCTTATCGGTCGCTAGTTGCCGCATAATACCATACAATGTAGAACGGATTGCGTTTGCTTGGGCGTAGACATGTCGGAATTTAGACATATCGTGGAAAGGAAAGGAAAGGGACCTGAAATCAGGCACTTTTTAGTCTTTTTCCGTGGGTCACTTGGCGATCGCATCGCACTTATTTTTATGTGAAACAGGCGTATTAAGGGGTTTCAGTTGACCACTTGACCATCCACCCTCAGCGGTTCAGGTCTCAAACCGAGTAATCCGAGAACATTGCTGATCAGTGTGCGAGTGATACAATAAATGTACGTCTTGATCGCACGTTTTTTCCCGTTGAATGGAGATGTTCCGTCGATGAACGTGTTGGCCTGGGGTGGAGAACTCTTCTTAAAAAGGCAAGAGGGACCCTGCACGTTCGCACCGTAAATGGCGACTTGTCAGCTTCACATCAATTCCGGCCGGTCAGTGGACGCCGATGATCCTACTTTTGATGCTGTGAACAATGGAGACAGGTTCGGGTATAAATACGCACACTCGATTAATTGTTTTGCTTTTCCCCCACCACCTCGGTCTCCTCTAGTCTGAATTCTAAGCTCTCTTCTCTTTTCCCTCTCTTTTCTATTTTACTTCGACAAAACCCGATAATGGAGAACGCTACTGAGACGACTCATAGGGCCTTGCCAGAGTGCTGGGGACATCGTGGAGTATGTCATCACTTGCTAATTCCCCATCATCCATCGCTTTGCATTTCACCCTTGGGTGATATTCTGTCCTGCTGATCAGCGGACACAACCATCTGCAGGCATCTGCCATTTACCCAGAAAACACCTTGGCTAGCTTCGAGGCCGCCATTAGAGATGGTGCTGAAGGTATTGAGAGTGGTGAGTTTTATATTCGACTAGTTGTTCATGCGGGGTTTTTGCTGACGATATGCGGGTAACAGATGTCCACGTCACTACCGACAATGTGGTTGTAATGTTCCACGACCCCTCGTTGGAGCGTACGACGAGCATGAAAGCTGTCATACGCGAGTCCAAGTGGCACGGCGAGAATGGAATTCACAAGGCTCGCACCCTCAAAGCTCCTCACCAAGCGATTCCCACCTTTGTCGAAACTATTGATTTATTAATGAAGGTGAGCACTCAGGTGTTTGGAATACTGTGATATATCTTTCCCTAGAGAAAAGCTGATAACGGGATTTTTTTTTAATGTCCAAAGCCTGAAAATAGACATGTCAAATTTAATGTAAGCTGTTTACTTGCTTCGGCGACCTAGACTAGACGCGCGCCACCTTCCAAATACTGAACTGTCAACCCCGTTCCTAGGTGGACGTAAAAATCCAGAATGATCCAGATCGGTTGTTCAGGCTTATGCATGAGACCATTTCTAGCCACAAGGACTGGGAAACGGTGTTGGCTCCACGGATAGTGCTAGGTCTTTGGCACCCCAAGTTTGTTGTCCCAGCAAAGACATGGCTTGGTTATATCCATCGTTCCCATATCGGTGAGTTAAGATGACGTATTGTAGTGCGGATTCTCTCTAAATTTAGGATGCTTTCTATCAAGGTATATCACCTAGCTTCGCAAAAACCTGGTTCTGGGAAGCTTGTGATACCTTCTCGATGAGCTTTGCTTGTCTCACTTCGGCTGAGGGAGAGTCCTTTAGAAGAGACTGCAAGAAGGACGGAAAGAAGATAATGGTTTGGACAGTCAATTCCAAGGAAGAGATGATGCAGGTATGTTTTGATACCTTATATTTTTCTTGGGAGAGCTCAGGACTCACTTGGAAATTTGGCCTTCGCTGTCAAACCTAATTTTGGTCTAGTGTGTTTACTGGGGTGTGGACGTTGTTCTTACAGACTATACTAGGGTCTGGTTAGAGCTTCGATCCAGGTTATCTGGTGAGTAAACAATCCAATCCCACGTGTCTCAATCGCCACTGATCACGGTGTTTCAGTCGACTTTGATACTGCTTCTGCTGAGAATGCAGTCGGCCCAACGTTCCTTTGGACGAACTGGAAGTACTACTGGCTTCCTCAAATGTTCTTCTCGCGCGCCCATAGACTGTACCTGCTCAAGATTGCAGGACCATTCGAGTTCACATCTAGTACTGCGGGAGTTACGGTCACTGCCTGACTAGGCCTCGATATGGAGATGGTCCTAACGCTCAGCTTTATTGCTGCTATTTTATACGGGTGGATAACTTTGATCTACTGGATCATTAGTGGTATATTGCGAACTCTCATGATGCTGTTCAATGTTTTGATCTCGTAGAAAAAAACCGTGTTTTCTATCTTCGCTATTTCCTCATTCCACCATTCTTCTCTTGATGTCGATTTTGCACTATGTCGATTGGTTTTCCAAAATCGCTTTGTGCTAGTATATCCCCTTCTTCTGTCCATAGAACACATCGATGTATAGAACCAGATATAGGTGATTCCAAGTATACAGCGAATTTGTGAGACCACCATAGTATGGTACTCAAGGCGAGCAGATCGATCTCGCTGTTTTAATACAAAGGCATAAATATGAAACCTTGAGTAGCAGACCTTTTCTAGGTGGTATATAATTAAGTAACAGTGTTTACCTATCAGGTTGATCATGGTGGTCGCTAGTTTCTACATCTTCCGAAACTTGAGTTGGTGAAACTATTATCACCTCTTAAGTTGATACGCAACTTACACCTGTCTCTTTACTGATGATGTTGTTCGAGGACAGAGAGTACTTCTAGAGTTAGCACAAAATATCAAGATCTAGTACAAAGGCTATTTTAACGAAACCGCTTCAAGGATGTTGTAAACTCTGCACACCCGTTTAGATACTTCGTTATCCTTCAAAGGATACTCGGAATACTTTGATATTTCCTCTGCATCCCATTGAACAATCTGTTTCCCAAGCGGGTGGTTCCCCGTGATGTACTCAGGATCTATCGTGATGTATGTCTCAGCTGCTTGGAGAAACAGGAGAGCGCCGAAGTAGACTCCATCGGGAAGCATGGCCTTTCTTCGAAATTGCAGCTCTGGAGTTAACTGCGCCATCAGCGTGTAGGCTTCATTCATGGCATCTTCGCATTCACTGATTAGCTCGGCTGTATCACAATGTCAGTATAGAGGCGCGAGAATGGGGCAACAATGCAGTGTCACGTACGGGGTGGTGGGGTTTGTCTGTGTCTCCTCAGAGCGTTTCCCGCTCTCCACTCATCTGTTCGCTGAAACCCACCGAACCCATAGGAGGGTAGCCTCACGAGGGTCCATTTGTACTGCCCGCCATTGCTACCATGTCTCAGTAGTCGGAGTGGCTATGAGGTAAGCAAAATACCGTAAGCATCACTCAAACTTCTGCTTCAAAGCTTGAAAACGTCTGTTCTTACCTCATATCCGACTCCGGGGTTCCAGCTGTCGACGCTGATCACATTCTGGCCCCTTTCCGTCATCACGATCTCATCATCATATTTTCCGCGCCCCGTTACATCGGAAAGCTTGAACATGCAAAGGTTCGACCCCACAGCAAAGAGGTTGGCCTACATACATATGCTGTATAAGTTCCTGTATATCGTATGAATTTATGGGACGGACTTGATATAAAATGGAGTCCTTGTCCTGATTTTTCCCCGCATGACCTTCTGCATACTCTTCTAGCAGCTCAAAGTGACCAATTGCTTTGACGTGTCTGTTGTGTATACGGATTTCTTGATCATTCGGACACGGTTCAAGCCCAGCTTTCCGGAGCGATGAACCGACTGTATGACCAATTGAGTGGGAAGAAGAAGGCCACTAAGATATCAATCTTACCAATTCCTGCCATCGCAGAAGATAAAATGGCGAGAAAAACGAGTATGCTTGATAGGATCATTCGCATTACGGTAAAGAGACGAGATACTGTGGAAGCCAAACTGAGGGGCATATCTGAGTCTATATACCACAGGTTGATACGAAGTTTTACTGCAATCATCTTTGGCGAAAGACTAAGCGATTGAGTGGTTGCCATGGCCTGGTGATGCCGCCAACGGCTAAATCGATTGCCCCACATATCATTACAATTTACTCAAACAACCTCACTCTCAAGCGTCGTTTAGACGGTTTTTCATCATCGAACTCGGTTGAGGGTCTATATGAAAGTTAGTTGTGATAAAAAAATTACTATCAAAGGCTTACAAGCATCAATAACCTTACTCAAAAATGTTTCTCGGGTTGTCTCTCATCAAAATTTCTTGCCAGGACCACGGGAGCAATCGTTCGGCTAAGTGTGCAATGCGCCTCTCGGTTGAGAAACAAGTCAAGAAAACATAAAACAGCCTCTGAACTATTTCTCTGGTTCTCGTCCTCCGCGGCGCCTAATAGCGACTCGGACGTTCGGCTCTTTTCGACGTCTACTTGTACAGTACTCTATGGTACATATCCCTCAACTGAAAAAGTTGGCAATCTCAATATACTAGAGTGCTTTCCTACCTTCTTTTGATATTGGGCTGTTTGATATAATATACATATGTTAGCTCTGCGCTCTTACACCATGTTCGCTAGCGAGAGACCAGACTTAGTCTTCCAGCTGCCACCCGGAACATAACGTATCTCATGATACATCACTTGAAGCCGCCATAACTACATATCAGGCAATCCAGCAGTTTGATTCCGGACATGGGCATACGATCAAACGATCAAAAACCAACGACGAGCGGACGCTCTCATCGCACCACCTCCTCAGGGTATAGTGTCTCTAGGCAACATCACAAGCCAAACCGCGGTCTAGCCATCCTAGAGAGCGAAAAGCGACCACAAGACAAAGATGATCTTGGATGCAAGTTGATCACAAGAACCAGATTTTTATTCATCCCTGGATTTTCAAGACAGAGCTCGTCAAGATGGTGAGCCCCTATCCTTCTCTCCCGATTGGCCCGGAAGAGCAGATACATCATACCCAACTGAAGACTCTGAATCTCTCGGATTGATACCTGAAAGGTTTCAATTGTAATCGCTTAACAAGCGGTTTCAATCAGCACAGCCGTGATTCGCGTAGGAAAAATCCTCCAACCAATTGGGATGGGTAGGCGGGGCAATAAGCCAGTCGCGGCGTCCGGCCGCGTCTCTTACCAAAGGTGAATACAAAACTAGGCAACATCGTAAGCGGTCTAGCAACGCAGCGGCGTGTATATTCAGACATACCACTTCATTTTGGTCTCCAAGAATATCATCTCTTTCTCTATAATTTACCAAATAATGCGAATCCTGCTATCAAGAATACTTGTATTTCTCGCCATTGGATCTTCTGCCAGGGCAGGTAAGATTGGTGTCATGTTGTTTCTTCTTTTCGCTTGAATTGCAGTTCTAAACCTCGGAATGATCAAGGACTCACGGAATCTCCTGCAAGGGCACTCGGTATGATTGGTGTCTTGTTAGCTTTCTTCTTTCGCTTAAACTGGTTATACAGTCAGATCATCACTCAGAGAGGCAGGCTTGGAAGAATGTCCGGATGATCCAACAATAAAGTTACCGCCAATCCATCACAAAACATCTAGCGGTTTTCCTTTACTAGAAGAGGGAAGCTGGTATCACCGGCAATATGAGGTCCGTCCCGGTAACTGAACCCATCCGATGCACATGTATTAACGTTCCATGCGTATACAGGCTAAACTTTATGCCGCGGGATACATACATTGCTTGTACAAGCTCTCATCCAATGGGCTTAAGCTCGATCTGCGCGAGGATAAATATAATGGTTGGTTTCTTTTGACAAGAAGGGGCAAAACGATGCTCAACATGCAAACAGACTTGACCGTTGATGACGCGAGAACAAGCCGCTTTCAAGCTTGGAATGATGGTACTGAACGTTAAATATCTCTTAGAAACTATTGAGTTATGATTCTACCGGGGAGGGACAATACAAATGGGTCCTCGTCTATCCAGACGAGCTCAACAACGACCTCAGATTCGCTCCGGTGCATGAATTAGAATATTGGAGGAAGATATCCCGGAAACACATAATAAATGCCAAATCAACGCGTACGCGACTACATTGCTCTATCCTTGGATTGGATACTAACATCATGACCCAGCGGATGAAATCGAGAAGTGCAAGGAGTTTTTCAAGGATGAAGTCTACGGCAAGATGGCGAAGTTAATTCGCGAGCTGCAATATAGAAGCATGGCTAAGACTCCTTCCAAAACATTCTTCAATGCTGTGGAGTTCAATGAATTGTTTAAGTGGATGAAGATCCATCCTCATTTCGTCAAAAAGACACCTCTAACTGCGGACGAGATTGTTAGATGGGATATAGATCAGATCTCAAAGGAATCCATGCATCCTTTGGTGAATCGGGATACGGATGAAGATAAAGCGAAGGTGGTATGCGACCCCCAAGAATTATTTTATCGATCTGCATGGTGAATGGATGGATGGAGTCTAAATTTTCAAGTTATATCCTGACGCTAAGACGCGGCCCGGGCATACCCGGAGACATCTATGTATCTACAATCGAACAAATAAAAGGAAAGGATCAATGGTTGGGGTTAATGGTCTGCGTGGCCAGAGGCATTGGGGGTTTGGGATTCGTGTTTTCTAGTGGGAGGTTATTATATGTGTGGTGACTGAGGTTCGTGATGAAGAGTGGTATAGATAAATGGTTAGGTGGAAATAGAGTGGAAAAATGGGAAGGGGGTTCGCAAGCTAATGAATATCGAAGAGAAATGGAATTGCGAGGGAGTTTCCTTCCGACGATTCAACCGATCCTCCTGTCCTGATCTTCTGCTCTTGGGGGGCTTCGTTTTGTGAATGCCTTGGTAACTCCCACAAATTCAGCGACTTGGAGCGCTGGTATTCCTTCTATCGTTCCGAGGATCTCCTCCACATCCAGCTCCGGTGACACTTCCTCAAGGATGTATCTATGTTCATCAAAACGTCGTCAATCCTTGATTATGTGTTGGCGGGTCTCTATCCGGGCATTTCCACAGGGGCATTCTATCGGTTCCGAGCTGACAAAACGATCATAGTAGCTTCCGATGAATGCGTGTCCTGTACGACATTGCACAGTTAGCGCGTATAGGCGTCTAGGCAGATTTTGGAAGTGTAGTCGTGGACGTAGCGATGGGGGTAGGAGGTCTGCTTGAACAAATTCTCCCATCTGTTTCGGTTTTTCCCATTCTTCAATCAGCCGTTGTTTGGTTTACTCTTTATCGCGCCCCGCAACGTTTGTGATGAAGGTGATAATGAGTATCAGATGTGATATCACAGTCCACGTGGAATGGAAATTACTGAAAAAGGAATACCTTTTTTTCATGTGGAGTTTCGTGACAATGTTTTGGTTAGCTCGAGTAGAAATTCGCTATTTCCCCCCGTTACAATCTCATTGTGATCATGTCGTTTAGTTATCCTAAATCGCTGTTTGCTAATATATTCCCTGCTTCTGTCCATAGAGCACACCGATGCAGAGAATCAGACATAACCTAAGCCCGAGTATATGGCGAATTTTGGGAGCGAGCGGATTGATCTCCGGCATTTTCGCTATTTGGAGACAAAGCATAGATATGAATACAATAAAAGGTTTGACGGATGAGTTGCAAACCTTTGTATAAATGTTTCCTATCGTCGAGGATCAGAGACCACCTATTGGGTCATGGTCGCTAGTTTCTATATCCTCCGAAACGTTGAATTTGACTTCGTGGTGAAACTATCATTACCTTAAGATGAAATGCCTGCTTATTCGCTGACGTTTGTACCCAAAGAGTCATAGAATTAGTATCCAGTAGTAGTTTCTAGTACAAGGACTACAATTATAATATCCCATCAATTTTTCTCGGAAAGGCACACCCCGGGAGTTCGACCGTTATCCCTCAAAGGAAACTCGGATTGCAACGAGAGTGTATCCATGTCCCATTTAACAATATCTTCCGCAGTCGGATGTGTCTCCAAGGTGTGATCAGGATTGATCGTAAACCACTTGAACGATTTATTGAACCGAACAACGTCGAAGTAGGCGGCGACAGGAAATATAACCTTGCTTCTAAATTGCAGCTCGGGAGTTAACTTCGCCATCTTGCCGTAGACATCATTGAAAAACTTCAGACAATCTTCGATTTTCTCCGCTACACTATAGTGTCAGCATCAAACCCCCAAGGATAGAGTAACGTAGTCGCGTACGCTTTGATTTGGCATTGGCAGCCTTTTCCTTCCAAAGGTCCAGTTCATTAAGCCCAGCGAACCTCAGGTCGTCGTTGAGCGAGTTTGGATAGACGAGGACCCATTTGTATTGTCCCTCCCCGGTAGAACCATAACTCAATAGTTTCTAGGGTATTAAACATTCAGTAACATCATTCAAAGCTTGAAAGCGGCTTGTTCTCACGTCATCAATGGTCAAGTCTTTCTCCAGGTTGATTTTCGTTTCGCCCCTTCTCGTCAAGACAAACCAACGGTTATATTTTTTACCGCCATTATTCAGCTTGTACAAGCAATGAGCGATTCCCACAGCAAAGAGGTTAGCCTATACCCATGGAACGTTAGTACATGTGCATTGAATGAGTTCAAATACCGGAACGCACTCGATATAGGGTGGTTATCCTGTCACTCAAATCCCCCATTCCTAGTACAGGAAAGCCACTAAACATTGTGACATGGGTATCCTGAATAGGTATATCTTGATCATCCGGACATTCTTTCAGGCCCACCGCTGTGAGTGATTCCCTGACTGTATAACCAATTTAAGTGAAAGAAGAAAGCTAACAAGACACCAATCTTACCGACTTTCCTTGCGTGATATGCAGTCATATCTAGGTCATCTGGAAGATCTTCTCCCATGATGAGTGCTGAACTGACTGTATAACCAATGTGAGCGAAAAGAAGAAAGCTAACTAGACACCATTCTTACCGATTCCTGCCCTTGCGGAAGATACCATGGCGAGAAATGCAAGTATGCTTGATAGCAGGATTCGCATTGTTGGGTAAATCGGAGAAAGAGACAAGATTCTGTGGAGACCAAACTGGCATGTCTGAATATATGCTGCTAGGTCTCCTACGATGTTTCCTTGCTCCTTGGCGAGAGGCAATACGATCACGGCTAGCTCAAACGATTTACGCAAATAGTATCAAGCCTCGGTTGCAGGATTTTTGCTACGCGAATCCCGGAATATATGTGAAGCCTGGTTGCTAAGTTGAAGCCGCTTGTGCTCTAATGATAAACGATTACGATGGACTTGAGAGGGTTGGATGTATCAATCCGAATCTGGGTTGAAGACCTCTGTTTTGAAAATCCAGGAATCTGGTTCTTGCGTCCAAGATCATCTTTGTCTTGGAGTCGCTTCTCCGCTTTTTTCGCTCACTAGGATGGCTGGACCGCGGTTTGGCTTGTGATGTTACCTGCCCTAGTT
>WSUA01000137.1:12848-40192 GCA_019633455.1 Tulasnella sp. 419 | reverse complement strand
ATAGTTACGTTGATGATACTTGGCTTAAAGTTCTGGCCCTTATCAAGGAGGCTAAACCGACGGCGACTGCCGAGACTACTTCCGCTCCTCCGGAAAGAACTGTCTTTGAGGAGGGATTTCTCGGAAAGCTCCACAAGGTGGGAGATAATCCACAGATACATCCACACCTTCGAGAAGCCCATCTTGCAGCAACCAAAGGCCGTGTATACACGCGATTCCCTCCTGAGCCGAACGGTTTCCTACATATCGGGCACTCAAAAGCTATCTTTGTTGACTTTGGCTATGCCGCACATAATAACGGGTTTTGTTATCTCCGATACGATGATACGAATCCCGAAGCTGAAGAAGCCCGTTATTTCGAGAGCATCCTCGAAACTGTACGATGGCTAGGATATGAACCCTTCCGCATCACATACTCCAGTGATTATTTCCAACAGCTGTTTGATTTAGCTGTGGAGCTGACTCGTCGCGATAAGGCTTATGTCTGTCATTGCACAGGTAATGTCATTTCTGTATCACTTCATGGAGATAATCTGATTTAACCTTGCAATCCTTTAGGCGAGGAGATCGCCGCTGCACGTGGGGAAGGCCATGGACAGCCCAAAGCATGTATACATCGTAACCGCCCTGTGGAAGAATCTCTAGCTGAATTCCAAAAGATGAAGGAGGGTAAATATCGACCAGGAGAAGCAATTCTTCGCATGAAACAAGATCTTGAAGATGGAAACCCCCAAATGTGGGATCTGGTAGCATACCGCGTTCTGGATGCAGCGCACCATCGTACTGGCAAACAATGGTGCATATATCCCACTTATGACTTTACACATTGTCTGGTGGATAGTTTCGAAAACATAACGTGAGTGAGTTAGATAACATGGCATTGAACCTACTAACCTGCCAAACAGGCATTCTCTCTGTACGACGGAGTTCATCACGGCGCGCCAATCATATGAATGGCTTTGCGACGCGGTAGAGGTATACAAGCCTCGCCAATCCGAGTTTGGTCGTCTCAGCTTGCAGGGCACCATTACATCCAAGCGAAAGATCCTCAAGCTAGTTCGAGACAAGCATGTCCTGGATTGGGATGATCCACGACTCTATACTCTCATCGCACTCCGCAGACGTGGAGTACCTCCAAAAGCCATCATCAACTTTGTCAGCACCCTTGGTGTCTCTACTTCACCCTCAAACATCCAAACCACCCGCTTCGAACAAACCATCCGCCAATACCTTGAGAACACCGTTCCACGACTTCTTATGGTACTCAAACCCCTCAAAGTCACTTTGGAGAACGTCGCAGAAGACTATCTGCATTGGATCACTAAGCCGTTACACCCCAAGGTCCCGGAACTAGGAACAAGCACCATCCCTTTCACTCGTACTCTCTACATCGACGCCGATGACTTCCGATTGGAGGACTCAAAGGACTACTTCCGCCTTGCTCCTGGAAAGACCGTCGGCTTGTTCCAAGGGCCACATCCCATCACATGTGTTTCCCACAAGACTGACGAATCTGGCGCCGTTGTCGAGTTGGTCTGTCGTCTGGAAGATGGCTCAAATGGTCCTGTCCCAAAACCCAAAGCATTCATCCAATGGGTAGCGGAATGCCCTGAACGAGGTTCACCAGTCGTTGTTGATGAAACCCGGATATTCCACCCGCTTTTCAAGAGCGATAACCCGGCTGCTCTCGACGATTGGATTTCGGATATCAATCCAAACAGTCTTGAAGTAGTCAAAGGTGCTATGATAGAGGTCGGGTTCTATTCTTTGGCAAAGTCCGCGTTGGCAGCAGCAAGGCAGGAGGCAGAGAAGCGAACCGCAAGTGCGCCCAAGGAAGTGACTTCAGAGACTGCTGAGGGACATCCACATGATGCACCGATTGCTACCGCAAGTCAGTTGGTCGGAAACGAGGTTGTGCGATTCCAGGGATTGCGGGTTGGATATTTCGCCTTGGACAAGGATGCTAAACTGGGTTGTACTTCGGATGCGGATGATAAGGAGCCAGGGAAGCGAGACGGTGACTTCGTCGTATTGAATCGTATTGTTAGTTTGAAAGAGGACCAGGGCAAATCTGCATAGAGAACAAATCAAGAATCTATTCAATGTATGACACTTAATGACAGAATTTTAATAGTACCCAATCCACGATAAAATAAAGCTAGAACGAATGAAAACACGAATGGAACATTAAGTAGGAGTCAACTCCCTTGGTGAGGAAGCGTATAGAAGGTGTATCCGATCTCGAAGCATTCTCAGTCGTCCTCCTGATGAACTTCCATCCATCCGAGTTCAAAGACTCTGAGACCATGATCTTCGACTTTGCTGTTTTTCCCAAGGATTACATCTCTCCAAGCCAAATGCGCCTCGATCTTTTCACCACGGGACTTGGCAAGCGACCACTTCCGTTCCACGTCCTCGGAGAGAACCGCGGTGTAGAGAAGAAAGACCCGAACGAGGGCATCAGGTTCTGGTGTTACACGGAGGACAGAAGCTTGGGTTAACGCATTTGTCGACAAAAATCGAAGTGCAACATGTTTATGGCTCGCGAATTGTGTTGATCGTTGACTAGGATAGGTAATTAGCACAGTTTAGGGAGCAACGCAAGGTAGGCGCATACCTGACAAACGAGTCGATGACATCAGACGGAATTCCAATTCCCTTCAAGACCACTCTGAGATAAGCACCAACTTTGCCGCCACTCAGCAGCACTGAGTTGTTATCCAGCAAGACAGACGAGGATTCTGACATATCGAAAGTATTATCAACTGGGATTCCGTCACGTCTCCGGCCCACTGGCGTCGTTCCATTGGGGAATTTAACAAACGCCTGCTTGACTTTTCCAATAGTCTCACTTGAAGCCAGATTGACGGTGAAGAGTTGGATTAGGAAAATGTACCCGCGAGCAAGGATTGAGGCAAACACAACTAACGGAGGGAATTCTGTCCAAGGGGATCGATTATTTCCGTTGATGGAAGTGAGTGATGGCAGTGTCCTAAGTCCATCAACCTGAGTACCAGAAGTGCCAGCAATCTGAAGCTCCCCAGTATTCGAACTGCAGGCGTTTTGACCGGAAAGTTGAGGTGCGGGTCGCACAACGGGTGTTGCTCTGGAACAGCGACATGATACATCGTAAGAATCAAGCAAAACGAGCGCGTGGTTACTGTACTTACTGGATCTGCCATGAAATGCGCTCTACTGGAGCGGTTCCTTCAGATATCTGCAACTTTCCATCGGAACAAGTTCTGACATTCCATACAGCCGCGCTTCTCGACTGAACGTCGCCTTCTCCTGTCTTCTTGGGGCGCGAGGTATGAATGGGCGTTGGTGGGATTAACGCGCCAAACGACCACTCGGGAGATAGTCTGACAGCGATTCTAACTGAAACGGTATCATCGTCGTTGGTAGAATCCTCGGATGACGAGAATGCCCAAAGAGAGCAATGAGCTACTACATCTTCCCATGTTATTTTGAGACGGTCTCCGTTATCTGTTTCAATGCTTTATCAGTATTGTATGGTATCAAAGTAGATAAGATGTCATACCAACGTCAATCTCTGCCAGCGAGAGCCTTTCCATATCTCCAACTCCGTACGAACGACCATTATGGTTTAAAACACACTTGTGCACCTAGTAATACATGTCTGGGACCAACGCGTTTATTCGTGAAAGGATGGTTACAGACCTGAAGTTTCAGCAGCTTACATGCAGCTTCAAATACTTTCATTCCCTTTACCCAACGTTGAGCCGATAGCGTCATCTGATCCCCCAGCTTGGTCGAGACAGTAAATGTCACTTTTCGCTGTTCATCTTGATTAACTTGACGAACGTATGGAGGCGGAGGATCGAAAGGACTGGGGCTACGCCTACTCAATGGGCGTGGTAAAGGTGCATTGGGAGGTACACCGGGGATGGAACGGGGCGCTGCCGGCGCGAGGGCCATGTAGATGGGAGGTCGGCCAGAAGTCGAAGGTGCTGCAAGTAGTCATTTCCAGTCAGCAGAGAAAGAATCGATGGAAGGAGAGAAAGGATCGATGGAAAGCGGTACTTGCCTGGTGGATTTTCCCAAGTGGAATGTCCTCGAACGTCGAACATCGCATTAGTTTCACGTGAAAGTATATCGTACGAGCTCTCGGCGACAGGAAGTTGAAGTGTTTGCGAGCCCTGGTTAACCAGGTACAATGATACAGGGCCGACTAGACCAAAGTGTTCGCGAAGTCTGGCAATCACAGCCTTTTAAGTGGTGTGGGACGAATGTGACGGTGGCAGAGGATGCGAAAAGCCCCCAAGTCAGTGCAATGAGGATATCGCGGGAATTACCGAACTCACATCGTAGACCAAAGATCTAGGTAGCTTTAATATGGTAGATCCACGGCGAAAAGCGACCGTTTCGGCGGTGTACATGGCGGTTAGGACTCGAACGGAGAGGAGAATTGGTTTAGCACCCCTGTTTATGACAAGTGACGCAACTCAGGGTGCAAGCTCAGTGTCGAATCAAGAATCAACAAGTAGAGAACGACGATTATTGGTAGGGGAAAGGACAGTGATGGAGTAGAAAGGTGCTGGTTGGGTATCAAATGCTCAATACACAACAAAGATTACGAAATCACCGACATCGACGTAACATGGAAGAAAATAGTATTCTATGCCTACTGCTGGAATTACAATTGGAGCATCTAAGCTCTAGCTCATAATACGTGTAAAGAGACTCGGGAGCTCTACAAACGATAACATGTCCAGGTAAACGCCATGAGGGGTATTCCAGTCTCGAACAAAGCAACCAGGTCAACAACTATATCCCATGTCAACGCGTGAGACGCATTCACGTACGTTCTCGATAAGGGGGTAGGCGACCAGTTGCATTCTTGGAAAGGTGCTAGTATGGGCGATGACGTTTATCCTTTCTATCCTTCTCCAATTGCTTCGCTTTCTTGTGACCAATGTCGACCGGTCGAACATTGCTTTCAGCTTTCTTGAGACGAATGGGACGATTGCCAACATACTTGCCTGAAAATCGATAATATAATCAGTAACAAGATTTCGAAAGGCGAGGTAACCACAACCCACCATCCATTTCTTTCCACGCCTTCAAGAAGTCTTCTGGATCAGAAAAAGCAACAAAACCGTATTTCGCCTATTGGAGGATTGTGAGGATCGAGCCAAACCATTTATCTGGATCAGAACCCACCTTCTGACTGAGCTTATCACGAATGACTTTAGCCTTGGTGAAAGACGTATACTTGGAAAATGCGTTAGAAAGGATATCGTCTGTAACATCATTGCTGACGTCCCCCACGAACAACCTAAACCAAGCTGATTGAAAGATAGAAATGAGATCCAGCGAATACGGGTATTCAGCGATGCGTCGCGGTACTCACATGGTTCCCATTCTAACAACGTCTGGTCTTCCCACACCTTACCAGCTCCTTTTCGCAACACAGTGGTTCTCTTGCCACCTTTTGGGACATGTCCACCTGCACCACCGGTCTTTCCTGTGTTCGCACCTGGTACATAGGCACTTTGCTGTGCTGCAGCTCCAACATCATACTCGTATGCATTGGCCACTTGTGGACGAGGCTGTGCTGGAATGGATGGGTAGTATGGGTTGGAACTATAGGATGTAGAAGCATACGCAGCCTGCTGATATTGCTGGTAGTATGGATTGTTGTCCATTGCGAAATGTCGTCTCGTCGGGTGGTGGAAGGTGGAAACTCCAAACGCGGTGAAGGGGATCGGACCAAAACACAACTTTCAGGGTAAAATGAATTCATACTCCGCTACTGTACAGTTCATCCAATATACGCCAAATTCTACTCATCTCTGCATCCGTCGAGGCGAGCAAAAATGGTGAGTTTTGAGTACGATGATATTGCGAAACGCATTGCTGAAATTGTCTAAAAGCCTTTTGTTAAAGTCGTCAAAACAAACGCGTACTTTTCGCGATACCAGGTCAAGTACCGACGGAGAAGAGAGGGCAGGACCGATTATTACGCTCGTAAACGCCTCATTAACCAGTCAAAGAATAAATAGTAAGTTGATGTCTCTTACTCTTATCGTATTTGTTTCGGGACGTGAACTTTCTATCCAGCAATGCACCAAAGTATCGTCTTGTAGTCCGTTTCAGCAACAAGAACGTTACCGTCCAAGTGGTCTATGCTCGAATTCAGGGCGACTTCGTCCTCTGTGCAGCCAATTCTAGGGAGCTCCCAAGATACGGAATCAACCACGGTCTCACAAACTGGACAGCTGGTGGGTTCATCCTCGTCAAAAATCCCAACTTCACAAACCCCTTACTCACGTGCATTACACATATTAGCTTATGCTACTGGTCTCCTCTGTGCCCGACGGGCGTTAACAAAACTCGGGTTGGCCGACAAATACCAGGGTCAAACAGAACCTACCGGTGAAGTCGTCCTGACCGCGGAATTGGATGATGAAGATGCCCCACGACCATTCAAGGCCTACTTGGATGTCGGTCTCAAGCGGACATCAACAGGATCCCGTGTTTTCGCTGCTATGAAGGGTGCTTCTGACGGTGGAATCTTTATCCCACATAACGAGAAACGAATGCCGGGCTACGATCCTGAAACTAAGGCCCTTGATGCCGAGACACTGAAAAAATATATTTTCGGAGGTCATGTCGCCGAATATATGGAGAGCTTGGAAGAGGAAGATGACGAGAGGTTCGTAATTATTGTATATATTATTTCATCTCGGTGTGGGCCGACTAATGAACTTCTTGTTGGTTTTCAGGTTCAAGAAACAATTTTCCAAGTACCTTGCCGACGGTGTGGGGTCTGAGGATATTCAGGAGTTGTACACCAATGCTTATGCCGCAATTCGAGAAGACCCAACATTCAAGCCCACAACAAAGGACAAGGATTGGAAAGCAGAAACCGAGAAACACAGGCAAAAGCGTCTCACCCATGAGCAACGTAAGGTTGCGATCGAAGCCAGAATCTCTGCCTTCCAGGCCGGTAAATCAGCCGCTGAGGAAGAAGATGAGGAGGACGATGAGTAATCGTTGGGGATCTCGGCTTTCTTATCTTTGGCTGTACTTTGTCATTGTCTTGATTTTTCTATGTAGTGCTATTGCAATCCGATTTTGGCTATGCGCTATATTTGCTTACGTCACACGGAGAAGTGGGGGGCTGCGGAAAACGGTGATATTTCTTTATGGAGTGGCAGTGAGGTGGGGGAGAAAATTATGCGAGAAACACGTGGTTGGTCATAAACAGGCGAAAAGGTCGCGAGCGTTTAGAGGTGTAGACTCTCTACAAGTGATAGAAAATGGAAAGAGAAAATAGAAACAGAGAGATGAGAGATGAGCGAAATATGAAAATAGAATTGATATGGATACAGCAGTTGATAGATCGATCGATACAGTAGAGACGATGGGCAGTGATAGATAGAGAGAGAACAGTTCTTGAGAGCAGAAAAGAGATAGCAAGGAAGATTATGGAAAACGGTTCAGCGAAATCGCGGGGATATCCAGAGCCGGGGTATAGCTTGTGCTGTAGATTGGGTATGCAAGGTCGGAATGGTGTGGCGCGTCTAGGATGGTTGTAAGAGGAAAGGGTGGCTAGTAGCCAGCTGGAACAGGTCTTGGGACAAGATCCACTGTCCAAACATTGCATGCGTCGGATGGATATCCCCTTGACTCGAGGAGGCTGCGGCTGTGAGACAAGCCCCTGAAGAATGTTTCCCTGCCGAGAGTGTCGATCCAGAGGTATCCGGCAGGACGATAGGCAGCTCCTGGTGCTCCGGGATGTGCATTATGCTTGTGATTTTTCTGGATCTCGTAGAGAACATGGTCTTGGAGTCGATGGGGATCTGCGACGGGGATGAGGAGAGAACGGTGCACTTGGCTAAGTACGTCGCCAATTGTAACCCCGTTCGGATTTTTTACGGTAATGTGCCATGGAAGTTGTTTGACTACGAGCGTGAGCTCTTGCATAGGAGGATTGGATGCGAATGCACCCCATTGCTCAGGGGCGATCTGCGTCGGGGGCAACCGAATGTCCCAGCTGTAGCAATCGTTTCCGCAGAGTATTCGAGCAAGGGAAACGCTAGTATTGGCAGCTAAAAGGCAACAGCATGAATACAATTGGTCAACGTCGTCGAGCATCGTCGAGCACTCACCAGGAAATAGTGCCATTGAATTTTGACCGAAGTGAACTTGTCTGGAAGAACGGGAGGAAGACATTTAAAGTGTTTGATGAGGGAGGAAAATTCCGCCTTGGAGTTAATCCCTTTAATATGACAGGTGGGAGGGATATGCCACTACATGCCTCGCCTTGGAGCACCTAGACCTCATACACTAGGAGTCATGCCACGCAGGGATCTTTTTCCAAGGTGTATTTTCGAAAACGGTACCGCGCCTCCCGCCCTCCTTCCAAAAAGGGAAACCAGGGAGCGATTTCAGGGTCCTCATGACTCCCATGAGTCACGGACAAGTAACACACAACGGACCACGCAATTGTCGGCCATCAATATCTTATCGCTTTGGCCTGTGGCGTTTTAGAAGTCTGATTTTGCAAAAACGTGTACTTCTATATTCAGATGGAAATTTATCTCTTCCATTCCACAGTTCCGCATTCGCATTCTATCCCCGCAGGCAAAAGCCGCCCATCCCTTTGACTATTGTTTCAATCCAATGTATTCAATCTAGAGCGATAGGTCTGGTGCCCTTCCATATCTGCCAGCTAAGTAATGATGACGAGAGAATACCTAATATAATGCCTAAAACGTCAATGGGGACATAGTCGCCATCCAACTTCGTCTTCACTAGTACATCGATTGGCCGCAGTACAAGCCCGAAAAGCCCAGATATGGAATTCGTTAATCCGTAGACTGTCCCAAAAGTTTCAAATCCGAAGACCCTAGATACGATCGAGATCACAAGAGTCAGGATATCAGTGGCTGAGCAGAAAATATTGTTTGAATTAAATAGACGCACTTGCCACAGTAGTCACCAACTAACAAGAACAACAACGGATCATGATTAGACGTGATGAGTGCTGATCACAGCTGCACCTTTTTTGGCGCTGAAAGAATTGACTCACCAAACGTATACATCAGAGGTCTGAGAACTACGAATATCCCAATCGAGATTATTTGTGGCGCCACATGACGTACCATCCCAAGTACTCCGAATAGTACACCCGAGACGAGAACAACCAACGATGCTTCAAGGGTCGTTCTGATCAACACGTCAATAGTCATCCTTGTTGTCATCGACTGCGTAAACTAACCTATGATCGAGGAGCCAACCCACGAAAGGCACACCTAATGACCATCTGTCAGCGCCAAACTGGCGTCAAAAAAATTGAACTGCACAGCACGTACCAACCAGTCCTCCCAGTGGCAACAGCACAGTGAACGTCATGGTAACTGAACGGGCGAGTTCGATATCATGAAGGTAGAAGTACAGCTGAGAGAAGACCGTTTGGATGTAATAATTGATGCGTGACATGTATACACATAGGAAAATGACAATGGCCCTGCACTATTCATTAGCATTGCACCTCGAAAATAAAGGTGGCTGCATCGATGCACTCACCCAAACCACATGCTACGAATCTGTTCCGCAGCACTTTTCCCGAACATCACGCCAACGACTCGGTCCCGTACCTCCCCTTTTGATGTGCCATCCTCAAGGTTTGCGAAATCAGGAGAAGGGGTACCGACGGCCGTGGGAGTAGTTGGATCATCAACAAGAGTATCGTCCGTTCCTGCTCGTTCGTGGAAGTCTTCGCGTTTGTAGGAGATTGTAGGACCGATAGTGACCTGATAGACGATTAATCTATTCCCATCTGGGCTCAGCGTTGCGCAGTATCGAGGTCATCAATTTACCCACAATGCTGGAATAATTGAATAGGCCCAGAAAAACATCTTCAAGGATATCTCTCCAACTCTGCAATACCAACGTGGTAAACAATGGCGCAGCAACAAACTAAGTTGGCGCAGCACTTACTTGGCATCCAGAACATCATAAAGGAGATATGGAATAGAGCTGGCATCAAAGGCGCCGGTCACGCAGCTGAGAATAAGACCCGCTTTGATGGGAAAAGCGTTGGATAGATGGAAACTTGGCAGGAATATCAAGGGCCCTCCAATAGCTAGCAATATGAACCCACTAGGAAAATGAAAAATTAGGAAAGTTGATGAATGTTTGTTTTGGAGTAATCTCACATAAAATACGTGTCCACATAGTCATCTGAGATTGCCAAATAGGTTAGTGCTGTCGATGACGTAAGCCAACATTTTCAACGTACTGCGAATATCTAATGGGAAAACTATATTGCCCAGCATGAAAACAAGTGCTCCCAACAAAGTGGTGTACTGAGGTCCGATATAGTCCAATAGCATCCCAATAGGCAAAGCTGAGGCCTGAGATCACGTTCAAGGTGTGAATCTAGAAGAATGACACCACAATGAGAGACTCACGTTCGTCACGACTGTTGACAACGTGAACATATAGTTCATTCTCAAGTCCTGGATAATGCATCAATGAGCCGTGTGACGAACACATATCACTATGTTGAGTACCTGTTCTTTGCATGGCTTGTAAGGTACAGCAGGTTCCGATTTGCAGAGATCCCCATATATTCCTACATGCGATGACCATCCATTAATGGCGAGTACGATATTGCACATTATATCACTCACCGTGTCTGAATAGTACCGGTTTTAACGCTACCAATTGAGAGCATAGTCAGCCCAGAGCGGTGTTGCATGACATGAAATAAACCAACCGGCGAAACCGAATATTACTCCAGCGCAGGTGAGACTTTTCGATGATGTCAGCTGAGTGTTGCTCACAAGATCAGCTGGTCTTTCTTACTTGAAGAACACTGCAAGGATGACTTGCGTCACCCTCTTCTTTCTGGTTACAGCGAGCATCTGGTGAGTCGACCTAACGAGATAACGATGGTTATCAAGAGACAAGTGCCTGATAAGGCGCTGAGGTAGGTGTCAAGTGTTAACGTCTAAAGAGTGATTTCAGTCAATCGCTACTTGACGGCAGATGCTTCCAGGTGCTACTGTCTTGCTAGATTATAGCAAGAGAGGTGAAGGGAAGAAGAGGAACTTGTGAATCGGGAATCGTCATGAAGTATCAAGATCAGGGTGGAGATGAGGGACTTTTTGACAGGCTCCATGTTTTGCGCCCATGACCTGTTGTGCCCGTCGGTACGTTCCGGCCGCTGCTTCCGGTCACTTTCCCTCGGTTCGCTTGGCTGATCGACACGACTTTTGAAAACTCGAGGTAGGTCATGCGTCGTCATGTTCGTCGAATGGAGTGTCCATCAGTTTTGATATCTCAACCAAACAGGAATTTTTTGGTCAGCTAAACCTCAGCGACCATGGCTACAGTCGATTTGGATTGGTCGGCCCTCGACGAGCACCTCGCTACGTCCCTGGTTAATTTACTAAACAGACAACTAACCTCCACTCGGAGACCGTCGTTCATAGGACCTTTGTCAGTTCTGGGCTTTGAGTTTGGAGCTGCGGCGCCAGAAGTCGAAATCGTCGACATACGAGATATCCACCCAGATTTCTTAGAGGATGATAACGCTGATGAAACCCTAAAGAGCACGGAGCCAACGCCAGATTTTGAGGGGATGGGTGATCAGCTGGAACCACGTTATGAATATGAGCGGGCTGGTGATCGAGGTGAGCACCACAAGGTGTTTTGTTCGGCCTTTACCATAAGCTCATACGCGAGTAGAAGTCTTCAGAGATACTCACTCGCATGGGATGCGCTCTTCCTGGAACCCACAGTCATCTTTCGGACCAATTGGTGATAGTCTTGGTCCCATAGCTGGCACCGGAGACGAGCAGGATGAACATTCTTTTTTGAAAGGTCATCGCGACAGCTCTTCCTCGCTACCTCCGTTCAGCGAACTGCAACCAGGAGTTGGCTCCTCCTTACCTCCTTTACCGGAGCCTTCTGGTTCAAATCATCCGGACTTACAGCTCCATTTCCATATCGAATATCACTCCAATCTTCGGCTCACCCTTTCCACTTCGCTTCTCATAAATTACCCCTCGCAACAGTTTATGTCTTTACCGGTAAAGCTCTCAATCACGGGAATCATCTTCACTGGGGAAGTTGTGGTTGCATACGAAGGTTCTCGCAGAAAGATTCATCTTTCTGTTCTGGACGACCAAGATCCCCATGGTCTACCAACCCGCAGTTCTTCCTCCCCTCATCCAGAAACAGAACCAAACCCACATCCATCAAAGCCACTACCGGTTGGGCAGCGGCTACTTCCAGATATATTCATCGAGTCTGAAATTGGGCAAGCGGATAAGCATATGCTCAAGAATGTTTCCCGAGTAGAGAGGTTTGTCGAGGATGTCATCAGGAAGACTGTGGAAGATGAACTTGTATACCCAAACTTCATAACGGTGGAGCTTCCGAAACCCAGTTAGCTCATTTAGTAGCTTACATGGGTCATTGTACGTGGCAAACGAAAAACGATTGATAACAGTCTGTTATTTGACAAAAACATAGTTGAAGGCATTCGTTGGTCGTAAATACAAGAAGATGGGTATGTTAAACATTAGAAGAAATGCCAATTCTTCAGGGAGCTGAGAGAACAATTCGCATGAAAGTCTCGTAGTCAAGGTTGATCCATCCATCGCGGTCGGTATCAAGCCTCGAATGATGTCAGAAATTGTCATCTTGTGAGTCTGATGCCGAGCAAACTCACCTTTGGAAAGCCTCTGTCAATGTCTTGGTGCTCACACAAGCCCGTACAAACCGGTCAAAGTTGATTCCACCAGGTGAACCATATCCCCCGGGTAAAGATGCTGCAACCATAAGCGGTTAGACATTCTCTGCTCATTTCGTGAGAGAATAAACAGCTCACCATATTTCTGCTCCAACAGAGACAACAACTGCGGACTGAGGTTGTATCCGAACTGTCTCAAAGCGTTAGCAAGTTCGGCACCGTCGATGCTTCCAGACTGATCCTGATCGAAGTGGCGGAAAACTTTCTGCCATTCGGCGATATATTTCCACAATCCTACAAACTCATGAAATCCGATTGTGCCGCTTCGATCGGTATCCTAAGGGTTTGAAGCCACCAATTCAGTCAACATAATTGTGGATGTGATGCGCCGCATCATATAAGGTAAAGGACGAACAAAGAGACCCATCAGCATCCTGACAGTATCGAGATCGAATTCTGAGGTAAAATGATTAGATTTAGTCCTAGATCAAGCAGAAAAGGTCACCTACGGGTCCAGTTCCCATTGACTAGGGCACGCTGCAACAAAAGGCTCAAACCCCGCTTCATGCTGGATGACAAGAGGACGCTCACCTGTAGCTCATCGGCGGTAATCGCGCCTGCATTCAACGTAGTTAGCAGGTGCAACGACACTTCTAGCCATTCGACATATGTTGGGTGTAAAACCAGACTTACCGGAGCTGCGGAGGGAATCAGAGCCAAAACATTGAGTCAACAGACTTTACTATGTGCGTTTAAGGGACAATACTGACCGATCTTCGTCTACACTCTGGAACCAGGACCATCTGATTGAGGTGTGAACAATCAGCAACGACGGGGATATAAGCGCGCTCGAGCAATCCCCGAATTTCATGCACTCAAAGAGGAAACGATGACTTACAACTGTGGGTCGGCTCCAGGAGGAGGTTGGGTAGGTGGATTGAAGCCTCCAACATGACGAGAGGTTCCGCCACTCCCTTGTGGTTGGACGGAGACGGAGCTCGTTGAGACTGGCCTACCGGAGGTGGAGCGAGTAGACGAGCCAGCGTATGAATTGTACGCGTTTCTGGCGCTTCTGTACAGAGACATTATCAAAACACTGATTTGGTAGCGATGTCGGGGACGGTGATGTCGTTGTCGCAATGGTTGAACAAGTTTTACCCCTGTTTGTCCGACTCGACTCGGCTCGGGATTCACGATTCACTCCGCTCCATGCCGAGCGCCCTTGGCTGTCAAACCTTCAAACCTTCAATATCGGCGTGCCTCATCGAGATAATGATGAAATGCACGAATCCAACGCAACGGAGTTCGAGGTCAAGTACGCAGTAGATTGTTAACGCGAGTTAGCACGTTATTTTGAACTCTGAAATGCTGATGTCCGTGTTTCGGTAGATCGGCTTTATTGGATGCCGGCTTTATAAGGATGACTATTTTCGCTCATTTCACGCAACGTGCTGCGGGTCTAATGTCAAATATTCGCGCAGTCTTTTTTGACGTCGGTGGAGTTGTCATCAAGTCTCCCTTGATCGCCATATCTGATTATGAGCGTCAACACAATCTGCCGGACAACTATCTCAATGTCCAAATGTCGGTCGGTCAGGGTTGACAGCTGTCTGCTGTCGATTGCTCGTCGTTTCTTCTCTCTTATTATGTCACTGATTAACATTTTTGGATTGTTTATTACAGTATAAGAGCCGGATCAAATGGGGCTTGGCAGAGGTTTGAAAGAGGAGAAATGGGGCTTCACGACTTTTACGACGCATTTGGTCGCGAACTATCGGACGCAGATAGCGGCAATCCCTTTTATAGCGCTTACTGTGAGAAAAGAGGGATCGGTGAGCACGGTATTAAGCTTACTGCGGAGACTAATGGCTTTATTTTGTTCAGAATGCACGAGGCTCCCTACTGCAGAGATGAAGGTAGACGGACGGGAGGTAAGCCCCATTGATCGGAATCAGCTGTCATTTCTGATCATGAAAGAAACCCTATTTGGTTAGCTATTTGGACGTATGATGAGAAGCTCGACATATGATCCCTTGGTCGTAGAGGCAATCCGTAGGATAAGAGGTTTGTGCTCCAAAGCGCTAGTTTTGGATGAAATCATAATGACATGCGGTATCTAAATGCCGATCTCATCACTAGAAACCGGCCAATGGAAGGTTATTGCACTCACAAACAACTTTTCAATCCCATATGAGGCCATACTTGCATCTCCACCAACATCAACCTTCTCCCCGGAGGAAGAACTTGAATTCCTTGGCTGGGCAAACAATGGCGGACCAGGCAATCCCGCCCTAAGAGCGATGTTTGACGATTTCATTGATTCTAGCGCGGTTGGAAAACGGCAAGCGCTCATCTGTGTCCTAAAGTCAAAGTACTAACCTTCGGTTCCTTTTCAGGAAACCCGAGCCAGAGTTCTATTTGTATGCCTGTCAAAAACACGGACTCGAGCCTCGAGAAGTTGTGTTTTTGGATGACCTAGGCATGAACCTAAAAGCGGCAGCTGATTTGGGGATGACAACAATACGTAAGTAGTCTGTGAAAATCCTCTGGTAACTTCCTTACATACTTGTGAACCAGACGTTGCAATTGGAGAGTCGGCTGCAGCTTTGACCAAGCTAGAAGAAATTCTCGGAATCGAGTTGTTGGACGCAGGCGGGTTATCAGCTGGTCAGTCGAAGTTGTAAACCAGGAAAGTCTTGAACCGTTATTGCACACCACAAATTGGCGAATATGTAATGGAATTTGTTGCCTCCCAAGAGGAGCTGTTTCAAATTTACTGCAGGCGTCGCCAACGTACTGTTCTGGAACAGCAATTTGCGGAGTCTCTAAGTTGATTCTTTCGTCTTGGTGTGCTCTTGTCACTGAGTTCTCGAGTTTCCGCAATTATCTTGAACAGTTCAAGTTCAAACGGAGGCTCCACTTTTGCAACACTCGAAGTTGGGTTTGAAAATAGGTTTGTATTATGGGATGTTCAATAGCCAGTACCGTAAGGACTGAATCTAGAAAGGTCGGTCTGAAGCAAGAGTTTTATCCTCATAATAGGAGCCGATCTATAAGAACAAAGTGATTGGTTTCATATATAAACCCAGACTTAAGGTGAACGGCGTACCACGGGAATTTTCACCAACACGTCATTTTTGAACAATGGTGTCGCTGACATCAATAAGGCTACTGCAGTACCAGCTCCGGCTAGGTGAAAATGATCCCTTAGCTAGGTTTCATTGTTGCGTGACACTGTGAACTTGCCTCCCCATAGGGCCAATGAAGGTACCCATCCTTTTGCGCCCTGCCAAAATAACTTCAGATTCAGAATTGGCCTCAGTATCTCATAAAGTGACTTACAACAGATGTAATGCCCAAGAAGCTAGGACGAGGCTTGTATAAGACTCTTCGGATGGCCATTTGAGGTGTCAGTAGTGGATGGGGAAGTAGAGAAAAATGAGAGATGGGTAAAATCGGAACGTGGACTGAACTGAAAGCTGGAAAAGCCACAAGTGATTTCAACCAAAAAGCCGATTCGGACGTCGAAAAACTAATCCAAGCAAACATCTACAAACATCTACGGAAAATTGAATGCTCCTTCTACCCCCGCTCATTGTACTTGAAATTTAGACCCAAACTCATAAACACACTTAACCAAGGAGCATCAAAACATAGGTACTTTTCAAAGCGAATAGACTGCGAACATTTCTTGGCTAATTCAATTCGTACATCCGATCTTTACATTTAATCTTCAATTCGGCTCCACTACTTCTCGGTACTCCAGAGAAAGCGATAATTAACCATGGCGAACCCTCGACAGCGAAGAAAACTCAAGTCCGCATCTTATCACAAGGTTCGAACCCAAAAGGCTGATAAATTCAAGAAGCATCCTCGTAAGTCGAGCCGAATATTTCTATAAATGGCTATCAAGAGCTCCCTAGCGCCCCGAGCGCGGGGGGCGGGGGGACTTGTTCGTCATCCGTGGATCATTCCCTGACCGAAAGAGCTCGCGACAATTGACTTTGACCCCTCTTGTGCCGGCGAATACCTAGCCGCGTCGATGTCGATCGATGAATAGGGCAATTAAAGTAGGCACAATTTACTGATTGTTCGTTATTCGATTTGTCTAGCTATCAAAGGACCTAAAGTGATTCAGGATGCCTGGGATAATACAAAGACTCTACTTCAAAAGTGAGTCGATTAGTTCATTTGTACATTTGATTTGTGAGGCCCCCACAAAGCCACTATTTTCTCATGGCATTTTTTACTGCCTTTTATGGTACTAAGCCACGCCGTCAAACTGTCTAACTGACGTTGAACCCGCACTATGGGATCTGATTAAGCTACCAGGCGTTAGGTCTCGCAGTCAATCTGTCTGCATCGAATTCTGGTGGCGTCGAAAGGCCATTAGTAGGTGGAGCCGGATCAAATGCACCATCGAGCGACTTGGCTCCAATACCAGAGCAAGCCACACATATTCATCAGCCAAGAGAATCGCATTTGGCGATGACGAACACGAACACGAATGGTTTGCGAAAAGGATTCGGGAGAATAGTGAGAGATGATGATGGAAATGTTATCCGCGTGGAGATGCCAGAAGAAGATCGCACAACCGAGATGAGCACGGATTCACCATCCGGTGTTGATGAAGTCCTGGTGTCCGGATCGTCAGGGGCGCTATCCACATCGACCCCACTAGATAGTGCGAACAAGACACAGAAAACGGAAGTAATTGAAGGTACGAAACTCGGTACATTCTTCGAGATCAGTTGTGTCTGAAAATTCGTACTTTGGCTCCTGTCTTTGCGATTGCTACACGTACACCGCCATTAAACCCTACTGCACCCGTTCGTGCCCATTCGCGCGGGCTATCTTTGGGCGGATCCGTCTGATCAAACGCCCACGGAATAGAGCTGGAGAAGTTGGCCAATCGGAAGTTGGTTCAGCCTCGATATGCTTCTCAGCACGAGATGGTCTGGCTTCGAAGCCTCGTTCAAGCTCATGGAGATGATTTGAATCAGATGGCTCGTGACCGTCGGCTCAACGTTTGGCAGAAAACTGCGGGAGAAATCAGGCGCGCGTAAGTGCTTTTGGTCTTTTCGATTAGACCCGAGGTCTTCTGCAATTTTGGAGAAGCAGGGATTTCTCAGGATATCTGACGTTTGTCTTGTTTTTCCCCTGATATTCAGGATCGCGAAGGCAGGGGGGATAGAGAAGCTCAGAGGTTGATTAGCAACGGCTCTGGTGGTTCAGCCGATTGACTAGCGTCATCA
This sequence comes from Tulasnella sp. 419, assembly GCA_019633455.1. NCBI lineage: Eukaryota > Fungi > Basidiomycota > Agaricomycetes > Cantharellales > Tulasnellaceae > Tulasnella > Tulasnella sp. 419. Next base: position 22,201 of record WSUA01000137.1, on the reverse strand, counting down.
CGGATTACATTGAAGAGTCCAGTGTTGATTTGGTTACTTCTATATTAGTTGGCCATCAAATCATTGATGGGGGGTGGAGGGGTCACCCTGAGGCGCAATTGTCGGCGGTGGTCTTAGGTTGCTTGTTTAAGTTGAAATGAACATTACAAATTTGGGATGAGCCCCGTGAAAAACTTGCTTGAGATAGGTTGTGCCTGGATTAACAGGTTTTGAATTGAGTGATACAAAGGCAAAATGCGATCGACACGCTGAGCATAACGGGATATTTACGGTTAAAACCATATGGCCAAAGAAGGGTTGGATTTCGGTCATGTTGGATCTGCGGTCGATCTCATGAGATCGGGTTATTATGCTTGAGATGGGATGGGACCTGAACCTGATGACGGCCCGATGATGACACAGACTAAATCAGGCGGACTGAAAGAGACCGCTTGCTTATGCGTAAGTTACGAGAGGGTTGTAATAAGTGTATCAAGAATGCGTGCCTAGGAATGATTGCATCCGCACTCCTGTGACAGGGATGTAGTGCAGTGTATGATCAACATGATGATGAATCGGGATCTTTAAAGAAAAGCGTGAGGGTTCTCCCACTAAAACAGGCAGTGGGAATCAGCCGTGTAGATCCTCAGTAAGGCACACAAATAGCTCACCCTGTACCGGTTATGGCCTCGAACATCCTGAAAGGGAAGCTTCTCTGGGACCGAAGCTTGAACCCAAATTGTTTTGGCAACAAATTCTTGGGCGCCGTTAATATGTGGAGTGCAACGCCCGTGGACAGCTCCGACGTTTGTTGACTTGTACCCATTATGGACGCCATGCCAGGGAGTCGGGCGGCGAGGGGAGATGGAACAGGTTCGCCATCAGGGATTCGAGGGGAATGCGCACAAAAATAATTTTGGACGACAAACAGGAGCAAATGCCATGGTTTAGGACAGGATTCTGGCTATACCAGATCGGGGAGTCTACCCAAAAACTCGTTACACCCAAGCCACATCGTACCTTACATCCCCTTCTTCCCTTTCCCCCCAATTTACCATTCCGTTTGACTGCAAGCGTCCATTGGATTAAGGAATTCGTTTATAAGCGGCTTGCATTTGCCTTCACTTGTCTGGGCTCAGCGTCTGTTTTCCCCCTACCAGTCACTCATTTCTCCCCTCTTTCATCATGCCTCCCTCCCGTACACAGCAAGACTCGCTCGTCATTCGATCCCATAAGGCAAATCCAAAGACCCCAAGGCAGCAGAACACGGCCTGCGCTCCGTGCAGAAAACGCCGGTCAGAACACCCTTGCAGATCACTCGCCGTCGCGACAATCACTGAATCTCTTTCCATTGATATTAACAGAGTCAAGTGCGATAGGAAAGACGCCCCAACCGAGATCGACAACCGACCAACGTGTACAGAATGCTTCCAACGAAGCTTCCAATGCGTGTTCGTACATCTTCCTTTGACATTGTCCACAAGCTTCAACGAACATTCTCCTGATTTTTCTCGAAATTTCTCTCCTCCACCTTTGTTAGTGATGATCCCCGGGAAGCCAAACCTCAAAAGCTACTCAGGCGCGGACGAAAGATCCAAGAACTAGAGTGAGTTTGTGCTGTATTCGTACTCTACATGACAACCGACGGTTTCCCCGCTGTAACCACATTTATCACAGAAAAATCTATTCCCGTGCCCCCGACACCCTCGCTCTCGCAGACTCGCCTTACCTAGAACAACGTGCCCCGTCGCCGCCCTCAGCTGTTCCGCAGTTGGACTTGTCATTTTTTGAGTCAGCGTTTTACCGCAGATTTCACATACAACGTACGTGTTTTTTGGACCATTGCCAGATCAAGGATCCTTTTCCCTCAGGTTGATCAACATTACTGACACTCACCTGTCCGAAATCTAATCAGGACCCGTGGTTGATCCGACAGAGTTTATCCATCGCTACAAGCAGTACGTGACGGAAGGGGTCCCTCTTGGGACATATGGGGAATTGATCGCCAAACTTCTCGCAACATGGGCCGCCAGCTATGGCGTCAACGAACGCGGTGAGGAAGAGTTTCATGATGGGTTTATCAGCGTAGAACGGCGACGGGAGGCCACCAATATCATGGTCAAGGAATTGCTCGCCACCATCGACAAATATTCCGTCATGCGCAACATCTCATGGGATGGCGTCCGCGTCCTCCTCTTGCTCATGCCTCTCACTGAAGGTGCGTACCCCTCCCGTCTAAAATCGAATAATTGATTATGGGCTCTAAAATCAATAAATTGCGTCATAAGAGGTCCAGCCAGAGGTTGATAGAGCGGTACGTATTTGTCCTAAATTGCACCCTTGATTTGGGCTGACAACAACACTTGGGCGCCGCAGAACATGTACCAATCTACTGTACTCCAAGTTTACACACTATCGAATCTCGGCGATATCCCTAGCTATGGGACTGCAGGTGGTCCAGTTAATCAGATGGTGCGGGCCCGTATATTTTGGTATGGCCATGTCCATGAAGGTTAGCCCCCTACTCCCCCTCCTCCCTATGTCGCCCACGCACTCATTGCCCATTGCATTTCAGGTCTGACCAACGGGCTGAAGGGTCGTAAACTCATATTGTGAGCCCCGCTTCTTGGAAGCCATTGATATCATGCGTTAATAACATTTCTATTTATTCCTTTAGTGACCAAGACGATGTGGAAGCTTTCAAAACACCTCTCACTACTCGAGACTACCACAACTCCCTCGCTAAATCCAACGTCACTAATTCCTTCACCTACCGCTACGCCACCGCACCTATTCGCCTGTCCGCAGCATGCCGTATGGTGAACGCCGTCCTCACCGGCCCAAGAGCAGAACGCAGGGAAACTGTGGACCGTCAAGAGATGGAGGCTGTATGGTCCAAGCTCGCTGAGTCCTGGGAGGAGTTCGAGGACCTGCGACGGTTGTCGCTGCATAATCAATCGACTCGTCCGGAGGAGGCAGATCGTTTCGTCAGTGGCTGGCAGGTAAGTCACTCTATGCCACGTTATCATCTACCTATTCTCTTGATCTGATCATTGCATCTGATTTTGGTTTGGGCCAGATCTTTATTTTTGAGGCTTGTACGTTGAATCCTGTCCATCAGTCAGACCCTCATCATTGACCCCTTCTCCCCCTTTGTTTAGACAACATAATTCGGGAAAAGATCTACGAACGCATTGTTCGTAAACGTGGAGCGAATGTACCTAATGGTGCCTACATCTCTGACCCCGAATACGCAGCCATAATCGAAGATCAGCTGAGGGATCTTCATCACCTCCATGAAATCGCTGAATCCAAATGCCATGACGTCGCCGGCAAGGTCATGACCCTCATCAATCGACATTTGAACACCCCGTTCTTCGAATATGACGCTTCGTTGTGTAGGGATGGTGTATACTACTGCGGGGAGCTAATGGCGGTAAGCCCCCTCACCTTATTAGGGTATTCAAGTATTTCTAACATTCATTCTTCTACAGTCCGAGCCAGATGCTGATGAACAGTTCCAAGACTGTCTCATGGCCCTGAAACAGATGCGATGGGCTTACTCCAAAGGGAGGGAACGCACCAAGAGACTCAAGGCCCGCTGGGCAGCCTCCCGCCAGCTACCCCGTGATCCTCGCGGCCACGATTACCGTCGCGGAGGACCTCTGGAGGAAGTATCATCAATTGGTCCGGGACATCTTGATATGACATATTCCCTACTCGATCCTTCACTGGAATTCCCGAGGGATGCATTCGAGCCTATGTCCTTACCCAGCGTCCCTTCAATGCCTGTGCTGAAGTCCTTTGAACGAGGAACCAACGGTACTCGACGCTTGTCGCCTGATATGATGAATGGTGATATGGGCTTTGCCAGTAGTCTCCCTGGTGCATCGCAGTCGCACATCTTGCCAAGCAGCTTAACCTCAGCCACCTATGGAAGCGGAGCATCGTCTCCAGCTGGATCCGATCATTCACTAGGCCATCAGGCTCTTGACAGGTCGTCATTACTTCCGAATCCCAATATTACGCCGCCTCCCAATTTTGTTCGTCCTCCATTTGGACGACAGCCAACCAATTCCCCGCCTTCCTTCCAGACCACTCAACCACAGCAACGCATATACGATCCTCGAAGTGGTTCCTCCATCGTTGGTTCTTCAACGACTATCCAGCAGGCATTTTCCCATCGTAGTCCGGCATCATCTGATTCTCAGGCTCCTCTGGAGCATGGAATTGGCAGCCATTCGCGAACTCAGCCAATGCGGTCTCCGACTAGCAACCCATTTGGTGGAGACAATGGTTCACAAAGCTACAGCATCGGCGGATCATCTCAATCACAGGCCACAAAACTATCGGGCACCTACCATATGGATCCAGTTGCGCTCATTTATGAACAGCCATCCCCGGCGTCAAATGGAGCGCTACCATCTTTAGCAGAGATGCATGGATTGCATGACAACATCATGGGAGTTGGTGGGGGAATGGATCCAGGTCTTTCCGGTCAATCATTTCTACCCTCGTATTCCAATCCTCTAACATCATCCCAACTTCACCAATACCCGTCGCCTTCCGACTTTCCGGATTACACCGGTCCAACAATCAATGTCTCTCGCCACGCCAATGGTGCTTCTGCGCCCTCATCAGTGTCATCATCAGCCAGCTCACCCTACACAAACTCCCAGAGCGGACGTTACAATGTGCTCCATCCCCTGACTATCCCAAATCCTGGAATTTACCCTGACAGCGGATCGTCCGCTGGTCCCCATAAAAACTCACCTTTACATGAATCAGGTTTTGGATTTTCCTATTCCTGAATCCGTTCTTGACTACTACATGTACGACTCTCTTTCCCTGATTTTCTTTGGTTCTTTCATTCTTGCTGTCGTCGTTTCGTTCACTGTTAATACGTATCTTGATTGGTCCCTAACTTTGATCATCATCAGATGCTCAATTTAATTGATCGCTTTCGCCGAACTTCTTCTTGGACTTTATCTCATTTTGTTGTTCCATCCTATCTTGTCATAGCCTGTTTGTTTTCTCCTGCTCTTTTCGTTTTGTTGTTTCCGTCCACTCAATCTTGTTTTTGTCTCCGGTCAATTCTTCTCTCATTAGCTTTCGTGGTCTTGTTATGCTCTTTATTGTGGAACCTTGCGATTACCATGCTGTATCACCATCACCCACATCTCTGCGGCTATTTCCCCTCCATCCTATGTATCCTCTCTTGCCACGTTCCCAGGTGATGGACCCCACTAATCAATGAATAGTAATCTTGGATTTGTGCTCTATTTCATCCCGGATCTAGACCCAAAGTTGTCAGCTGAAGGAACAACAACGTGTCATCAAAAGGCTGCAAACCAACCATCGCAAGCCTGGCGTCTAGACGAGATGAAAGATCGGTATCTCCCAGATTCGCCTGACTTTCTTCTACGTGGGACGTCGCTGATTGGATCGCTTTTTTCCAAAGGGATTTGAGTTCGTCATCCACCGGCCTATCGTTTCCTCGTGACTGAACCTTCAGCTCATGAGCCCGGGCTTCGTGGAGATCCAGAACGGCGAGCTCGAAGTACGCTAATGGTATAATCCATTTTCCTTCCAGTGACTTGGCGTTCCGCGTTGCATATTCTAGAAATGCCCGGGCAGCGGCAAACTCCCCGACACCTCGATGTGTAATGCCGAGAATAAGGCTTACAGGATCGGATCAGGACCAGGAGACAGGTACATAAACATGTTCCCCCGCGTGCAATTTGGCATCAGGGCGGTTGTGTAAGAGGAATAAGGGGGAGGACCGGCGATCAGTACCTAAAAAGGGCACAAACGTTTCAGGAAAGTAGGGCCACGTACTGTTGGAAATTTAGTTCGTCGGTAGTATCCAGATCCGCGATTGGGTTCTGGTTGAGTGTATCGTTGGTGTTGGAAGAATTGGCGGTAGCGAGAGAGGTGTCAAGTTCTACGGCGTAAGGAGAAGCAACATTGACGGGAGGGGTTAAAGCCAAAAATTCGCGTATATGGGCCTCCGCAGTCGTTTTTGGGATTCTGCCATGGGTGTTCCAAACTGAAAGAAAGGTACAATAGAGTCAGATAAGGGGCGTGCCTTAACCTGACATGTGTCTCGAAAGCGTGAGTGATACCCACAAACGCCCAATTCCTCAGCCGGGTTGATTCGTATGCATTCGACAAACATGTCACTTCTCTCCGGACCAAACCATCGAGTTTGCTTGCGTCTCCAGAAGTCCACTAGGTTTGACAGGTGTTAAGCCAATGAGTGTGCAAGCCGGTGGCGAAAAAAATACTCACATTTCTTCATAATATACACTTCTGTAGGTAAATCCTTCCCCCCAACCTTTTTCTTCTGTAAAAGCGTGGGTAGGGTGTCAAATAGTTCCTGTGCCTTTGTGCGCGCTTGGTCTGTCTTCAGGGCTAGGTAACATCCAGCGGCTTCGGATGCCGGTGCCCAAAACGAACAGTTGAACCTTTCCTTATCAACATTGTCAGAAAGAGCCCACTTACCTAGGAATGTATAAGTGGGGTGAGACCATGTGTTTAACCTCTTCATTGTCAGGAACGCATCGGCGGCTTCCTGGTACCTCCTCTCGGCAAGGAGGACCCAGGCAAGCTCGAACATGAGCAGTGCATCCGCCTGTTGAAATTTCACCGATCGTTCAGGTCCCAAGCCACGCTGAAGAATCTCGATAGCAAGACTGGGGTTGTTCTCATATCGTGCCAATTTCGCCTTTCGGAGCCGTCAGCCAATTCAGCTCACAACGCCCAAATTCTAGTGAAAATTCAAGTGGAGCTCACGCGATTTAGAAGCCAAAGTGATCCGTGCGGGAAACGAGGCTCCAATCTGATAGGGGAAGAACGTTTAAGTTATATGAGTAAACATATGCCGTGGGGTGACCCATGTAGAGACTTGATTACTCACGAATCGAGCATGGCGCCAACCTGTTTGAGAAGATGACCTTCATCCGCCAAGTATCCAGCAAGGAGAAGCTTGATCCCATGATACGTCATTAAGGTGAGCTAGAACATGACGAATGGGCGGTTGCATGAGGTTTTGGCAATTATTGAATCATAGAAGTCGAACCTACCCTGGACAATAAATACCATATATAGTAGTCAGTCACATCAGCTGCTGGAATTCCCACAGTTCCGAGACAATTGATATATATACTAACGCGGCAAAATTGGAATGAGCATCTAGGAAATGCGACCACGTTAATCAATAAAAGTCTATCTCATAAAGTGGTTTTGAGGTGGCACTTGCCTTTTCCTGCAGCGGAAACCGCGAGAGCCTGGAGCGCCAACTGGCGATCAGATTGAAATCCTAGAAACCCAACCAAACGCCTAATAATTACAAATCCGTTAGCAATATACTATGTATGTCATCATCCGAGCGGTTCCGTTTACTTTATCTTTGCGGGTAAGAGAGAAAACACCAAACTGAATAATCCGAATCCTGGGTGATGTGAATTTTCGTGAGCCCCTATATGGAGTAATGGGCGTCCCACATAATATGATCTCACCAAAAGCTGAGCCATAAACAATCAACTCCTCTATAGGTCCCTCGGGATGTATTACAGTCGGAGTCGAAGGTACTGTTAACGACGTGGAACTCGACATCCCAGTCAATCGACTGAAGATACTGCCTTTAGAGGACGAAGGTGTTGACACATTCCGAGACGACGCTCCCGCACCCGATTGGCTCGATATAGTGGACAACGTCGCTGTAGATGGCTTTCTAGATACTGCGGGACTCGCTGCGGGTGTGGGATATGCATCAAGACCACTCGGAAAAACCATCTTGAAAGCCTTGGAAAATCTCCCATGAGCAGAATTCAGCGAATATCTACCGGCAGAATTAGTTAAAAATAGTAAATTGTGAGCACTTCCCCCCTCCACTTTTGTGATAACCAAAATCTTGCTTACAAACACTGAACGTATCCCATGTAGCTTTCACTTAGGACTTGAGTGACACCTAATAGTAATATGGTGTCAGTTTGTAAGAGCTCCCACTCTGTTCCGGCTGGAAAACGAGTTGCTGAAGGTTTGCTCTGAGCAACTTTGTACGCCTGTTTCGCCGCAGCTTGTGCCTCTGTCAAAGCCTTGGATGCTTCAGCCATTATACCATCCTGTTTTCAACAAAGAATTCGGGTTCAAGAGTCTCTAGGGGGTGTAAGGATAGAGTGGAGAAGGCTTACCTCCATTCCTAGGGCGGCTTGCAGAAAAGTCACCACCCCCAGGCCTAACAAATGAAAAGGTGTGTTCCCGGCATTCACTAGATCATGTAGAATCATCATTGATACACGTCAACCATCAAGTATAACGGGAGGACGTGGCAATTCAGATTGACTTTGCTCAGCTCCAACGTCGTAAACTTTCCAAACACCCAAAGACTTCCACTCACAGATTGATTTTCCAAGTTCAATGTCATCATTAAAGACAGCATCGAACCCCTTGTTGGCATCAGCAAGGTCTTCTTGGTACGAGGAGGACATTATGAATGGCTGTTGAGATCTATGGGAAGGTCCAGTTGTTCGGTGGCAGAGAACTCCGTAGGTCCCTGGCGCTTTGCCGAAGAGGCCGTCGAAATGATTACCTCACGGTTTGAAATTGTCGTTAACGAACAATAAACACTCGGACTTTAAGTGAGTTTTTATAACTCAGATGGTGTGAGATTGAAATATGGAAAATGTGTATTAATGAAAATAGATGAACAAGTCTACGCCGAAAGCAAAAGAGAAAAAAATGGGTGAATTGTGAGTACAGGTCACAAAGCTACGCGACTCGTGCTCTCGATCCGCCTTTTCAGAAGACAAAGGTTATCGACCTAAAACTAATACTTATGGACCTGAAGCGAGGGAAAACATGTTAAAATCAATCACTCAAAGTTTAAGGGAAGGTCACATACCTCCTCTCTCTCCCTTCCCCTCATGAAGGATGGTTCAGTACCCTTGTAGTAGATATCAGTCCAGAGATCCTTCTCCAATGGTTCAGGAGAGGCCTTGGCCTCCTCTACAGCCTGGTCAACTTCTGCCTTGGCAGACTTGTCAATCGCCTGAAAAAGAGATTCGTTATTACCCGAAGGTTCACGTTGGAAAGACTATGACCCACCTTGAGCTCCTCCTCAGTGACGACACCCCACTCCTCGAGATAGCGTTGAAGTCCCTTGATTGGGTCCTGGGTGCTTCGCATGCGCTGAATTTCCTCACGAGTACGGTAGGTGGTTCCTGGATCAGACATGCTAATGAATATTGTGCGCGTCAAGTCTCTAATCAATAAGAAATGGTCAGAGATAAACGACGTACGAGTGACCACCGTAGCGATAAGTAACGAATTCAAGGAGAAGTGGTCCATTTCCGTTGATGGCCCATTCCCTA
>WSUA01000136.1:14945-26679 GCA_019633455.1 Tulasnella sp. 419 | reverse complement strand
CGATGATGAACATCAAACCTGGCTGGATCCTCTTCCTATTTTCAATTGCAGGTGCTACGAGCTTATATGGAGTTTCGACAACTCAGAATGGCGAGGCAACTATTGTCAAGCGCTAGGAAATGAAGTTTCAGCCTCAATAAAGCATGTTGAAAAGCGACGTAATTAAGGGGTGATATCTATATCCGACAACATCAGCCTTCAGGTCTTTCACTAGGTAGATTTTGTCGGAAGCGGGTGTTAGTTAATTTGACCATTTTTGGGAAATTTTGAAGTCCGAAAACACGGGCTCACTTGCAGGCGAGGAGTTGCGGGGTGTGAGACGAAACAAGAGCGAGATGAAACAGCGCCTTGCGCAAAGGTGCCCTCTGCAGCAAGGCGTGCTCAGTTTTTTTTTTTGGGTTTTTTGGCCCAGCGCCTGGACGGCTAGAGCCGGCAGTCTCTCACGAGATGTTACCGGTTCTACGATTATACTCGAACCGCCATCTAAACCCGACCATCAAGGATGGCGACTGGTACACATTCCAGTACGGCGGCGGATGGAGACTCGAAGGTAGGGCAGCATTATCAAGTAGGCAAGCAGATTAGAGAAGGCTTTTGTAAGAGGCGAACCACAACGACCATATCACCAGACTCTTACACGATCGTCACTTGGGCTTAGGTTTCGTACTTGAGGGAGTTAATACATTGAACGAACAACCTGTGGCAATCAAGTTAGTGAGTTGTGTCATCTGGATTCGATGGTTTGGTACAATTGTTCTTGCGAAGGAATCTCGAAAAATAGACGCTCCCCGGCTTCGGGACGAGTATCGCGCGTATCGAATGTTAAACGGATGTTGTACGTGAAATCTTACTTTCTTTAGTGTCAATAATAACTCTACTGCAAATACTTAGTCGGTATTCCACAGGTCTACTACTTTGGGAAAGAAGGTTTGCACAATGCACTTGTCATGGACCTCTTCGGACCAAGTCTGGAGGATCTTTATTACATGTGCAGTCAAAGATTTTCTATCAAAACTGTATGCATGGTGGCGAAGCAAATGGCAAATCTTAGAGTGGCTATCACTTGATACGTCACTAATTGCCCCTCCGTCCATTAGATCACCCGAGTTCAGACGATCCATGAAAAACACCTCCTGTACCGGAACATCAAGCTAGATCACTTTTTGATTGGGCTCCCGGGGAACAAGAATGCTCAAACTATCCAGTATATGCCTATCCTTTGTTCTATCGAACTATGACGAGCTGATAGCGACTGTCTAGCGTGATTGACTTTGGCATGGCCAAACTTTGGCGGGATCCGAAAACTAATCTGCATATACCCTATAGAGAAGGAAAAGAGTTGAGTGGAACTGCTCGGTTTATGAGTATAAATTCCCACTTTGGTCGAGGTGAGTAGAGTGTTAAGTGTTAGCGCCTCTCTTACATTGGGTACTTTAATTACAATATCTCTATTTTTGGCCTTGATCCTAATAGAGCAATCTCGACGTGACGATTTAGAAAGTCTTGGATATGTGTTCCTGTACCTTCTTCGTGGCTCTCTGCCTTGGGAAGGACTGAAAGCGGCGACGAACAAGGAAATTTATGAGAAGGTTGGTGAGAAAAAGAAAAGCATAGCCTTCAAAGACCTTTGCGAAGGATTTCCAGGTACCTTGGTACATGTGAATCGAAACCCGTATCGCTGATTTATGAATGGTAGAGGAGTTTGGTGTCTATTTGACGCATGTCCGATGCCTTGGTTTTGAGGAGAACCCAGATTATGATTTCTTGCGAGATCTATTTACGAAAATCTTGAAAAGTACAGGAGAAGTACGTCCCCGATTTTGTTCCGTATGCTGATGATTAACCAGTGCCAGCAGGTGGAAGATGGAGTTTTCGATTGGATGCTTCTTCCCGATTGGAAAAACTGGGACGCTGGTGCTGTAAGTCACTCGATGACCTCCGAATGAGATCTTTACTAAACAATCTAGAAGTTTGAAGGTTCAAGTCGCCGACATCTCCTAGAATTTTTGTTTTGTAGGTGTGGTGGATAACTCTGCGAAAGTAATTCAGGTCGACGAGTTGGCCATGTTACTGCATCTGGTGTATTGTCAAGTGACTAAGTGCCCGTTCCACCGCATGTCATATATGATATGTATCATGAGCCAATAGAATCAAGAAGCTGTACTAATTGATTCGAATGCCCTTGTATGGTATTAAGAGATGACGCACAACAGCAGCTAGGTCTTGTACTCCATGCATGTATTGGCCTTGAGGACCTTCAAGAAACAGTAATTAACTATAGCTATGAATAACAAGCATGATAACAAGCGAACCAAGAAGTGGCTTACAAACAACGTGCGCACGTGATCTACGTTACCTGGTCGGTCGTTGGTTTCTTCTACTTCCACCATCTCTCCCATCCCTAACTCCCGAAGTCCGTCTCTCAACTTCGTTATTGAGGGGCCCTTAGTAGCTTCTATCGCTCTGCACAATTACACGGTTCGCAATAATCTGGAAAGCTTGATGGATTCTACGCTTCTTTTTGCACGGCCCCAATTTTTCCTAATTTTGCTATTCAGCGGCAAAATAACCTCTTTCATAGCCTCTTCCACCTAGAGTTTGTGACGCAATGCTGACGAGGTCAAGTGGCTTATCTCCAAAAAAACCCAGCGAGACAAACACGTTTTTGGCTTCAACTAGCTTCAGGGTTTGATTCCGCGTGAAGGGAACCTTGATCACCCAATCATATGCGACAACCCACTCCCTATCTCATCAACGTGAACTTTTCCTTCAAGTGCTAAATTCATTTCTCATTCCACTACTACGAGGAATGGGTGAGATCAAGACGATTCGATGGCCCTTGGCCGAGGTTCCTCCTTATTCAGAGTATGAAGAGGATGACACTACGTCAGGAGTTCAGAGGCTCGTAGTGGAGAGCACGTCACATCAGGATCCATCGCATGACCCGTCATCGTCCGTAAAGTACGTGTCGGGTTGCGCTCAGATGGGTCCTGCGTATCCGTCGACGTCATCGAGCCATCGCGCCGAAATGTACGCTTCAGCGACGGATACAACTTCGATACCGAATGAAGAATGTGCAGTCAATTATGGGACAACCAATGCCGCGACCACGTTTCCGAACAATCCTTTTCAACCGCTCAAAAATTCCAGACTTGGGCCATTGCAGTTGATACCCCAGGTCAGACGAGAAGAATCTTTGTTGGAAGATATGAATGCGTGGCTATTGCCTTCTCCAGACAGTGGTAAGAAAATGTCCCCCACAATAACGTATATTCTCCATGTAGTTGAACTACAATTTCCAAAGGCGGTTTAACCTGGAGTTCTTCCACCCATTCTGTACCCTCACCAAGTAGGCATTCAATAAATACAGCCACCTGAGGACAATAAACTGACCAGCCACCGCGTCAAATAGACTTATCTCCGACTGAAGATCAAAGTTTCAACATGTCGTACTCAATTAATCGTCAAATGTAAGAAACCATAATTTCGACCATGTCTAACGCTGACGTCGTCTCTAGGCCTCCAACATACGACTCGAGCGCAGGCATCAAATGTGTTAGCCCGAGCGCAACAAATATTCTTCAAGATGATGTATATCGAGAAGGCTACGGAATCACATATTCTTGCCGAGACGAGCAATACCCTGTTGGTAAGTCCTGTCATACCAGGATATATTCAACGCTGTGTTTTGATTCCGCCAAAAACGCTTAGATCTCAACAACTACCAGTACGAGGTAGACCGCCCCAGCTCTCCACCATTACCTCCAACTCCACCACCTCGACCAGCAATTGGATCTCAAGTGCCATGCTTGTCGTGTCAAGAACCATGCGTTCTCTCGCGAACTCCATTACTGGATTACAAAAAAGCGACAGCAACGAGGATAACTCCTGGTTTAATTCTTCCTTGTCCTTTCGATCACACTTATTGTTTACATTGTTTCCGGTTCCACGTCAATGTTGCGATGCTCATCTCGCAACCGGAAGGAAGACAGTCACCACTGACTTGTTATCATTGTTCAAGGCTTGGATACCCGGATTGGAAGATGGAGATGGACGTTGTTGCGTCTGCGTTTTCTCCGGGTGAAGTCTGGAAATGGCGCTCTAAACCATTTTTGCAAGCTCCACCCGAGGTAAGCTTTTTGATCGAGTCCAGGTCTCCTTCATATACACGATTTAGACTTGGGTTTTTGCACAGCCTGCCCCAATTCCACGGCCAAGCCCGGCTAGACTTGCCATACGGGTTCGATCGCAACGGGACCAGCAGGCAGGAGAAGCGGAATCCAGCATGCGTCTCAGGCGCACAAACGCAATATCGGTTCATCCTGGTTCCCCGGAGTCTAAACCCAAGGTTGAAGAACCCGACTCTGTATGCGGAATATGCATGGAGTCGTTTTATGCTGTGGATTATCCAATTGCTATGAGTCTTGCGAATGCAGGAAAGGATGAAGATAGGAAGTTTGGTTTAGCGCTCGCTTGTCCTCGAGTCCACAAGTATTGTTTGGATTGCATCAATCAGTATATAAGGACGGAGTTGGAGAAAGGTGGAGAAGGAAGGATTGTGTTTCCTATGAAATGTCCGGAGTGTTCAAGGGATGATTGGGCTATGACGGATGAAGTAGCTGAGCGGGTATTGGGTCAAGATGTGTTGAATACTTGGCATTTTCAGAAACTCCTTGAATCGATCGAAAAGGTGAGTTGACTCATTCGTATTATTCATCTGGAGATATGGTGAACCGAATTCTCAATTTCTCATAGATCTACTGTCCTCATCCTAGCTGTTCAGCTTTGGTGGAGGTGCCGGATGTGCCTGGTTTGGAGGAAGCGACGTGCCCGGCATGTCAGAGGATGATTTGTGTTAAATGTAAAACACCATGGCATCCAGGTTAGTAGTTATTTTTGTTCCTACGTATATGACCTGACACTTTGGTTGTTAGCGCTCAGTTGTGCAGAGAACAAGGTATTTGAGACGGTTCCGGTTTCACTCTACCAGACTAATGACCGTTGTAAGCTTCCCCAGCTCGGACAGACAGATCAACAGACCTATAATCTGGCAAAGCGCTCTGGCTGGAGACGGTGTCCTAAATGTCGAATGATTGTAGAGCGCTCAGAAGGTAGTCCATTTTACTGGAAATGTAGATCGTTACTGACAAGGGTAAAAAGGTTGCCCGCACATGACATGTAGATGTGGGACTCATTTCTGCTACAGGTGAGTAACGTTTTCTTCTACTTGTGATGAGTCACAATGGTACATCTCCAACTTCCAGATGTGGCTCTGCATACGTTCGAGGCGCGTGCCCCCTAGGCGCTCGATGCCAGGATATGCCAGATGAAAGTCTTACGGTTGATTGTAAGTCGAGACTCGATGCGGCTCATTACCCATTGATGACTAATTTACCTCGCTCTCCAGTCTCAACACCTTCCCCAAAACTAGGTCGCATCCACCGATTCTTCAGAAAAATAGGGTTGAGACACTAGGTGAATCATTTTAAGGACATTTACTGATTATCTATACCAAATATGGTCTATGCTTTTGATACCCATTTATGCATTTTGTAAATTATATCGTGGTTATCCACCCTCGGGGGGATGATTACGGATGAACCCGCAAGATGCAGCGTGGCTTTTAAACGTGAAACACATAAGGGGAGCCACGTGATTTTTAGTAGAAGCAAGCAGAGACAAGCATTTGTTTGTTGAGGAATTGACTGAAACTCTCGCTCTCGCCCAAAGGGTGACAACGAACGGATGGAAACGTCTGTTCGCCAGCATGTTCACTCTGTCACACTTCGAACGCTTCATTCTCACAACTTTACTAGGACGTCATCTCAAGCATCAACGGTGTTAACGGATGTTGTGGTCAGGTTCATCGATTTGCTCGCACTCACGTCTGTTCAACACGCGGAACACGCCGGAAGGAGAGGAGTCAATGTGTTTGATGCAGTTGCAGCATTGGAAGATGTTGGAATGGGGATTGAAGAGCTGATGGAGTTTGTTGAGGGAGAAGGAAGGGATATCGCACGTTATTCTCTGGTGAAAGCAAGCGGTGGAGGTGAACAAGTCGTCGCAGCTGCTGGTCCAAGTACAGTCACAACCACTCTTACTGCTGGGAATGACATGTTACCAGCTGTAAGCAGAAGAATTGATTCATTGGCTGATATCAAATGTAAGCATTTCTTTGTCAAATTTATGACCCTTTTTGGTATCAATCTCTCTCGCAGCTTCTCTCTCTCAAGGTGCAAGAATTGACTCGGATGATGCTATTCTGTTGCGCTATGAACGGATTGCAACTCCCGATCTCAGTCAAACTGCATCACCGCACGAGTCCCCCTCACCTCTCGCACTCGGCACTCCATCCTCCTCTCCATCTTCAAATGGATTCCACTCTTTACCGAATATGCTCAACGGTGCACGTTCATCAAAAGGAAAACAACGAGAAGTGGAGCCGACACTGATCGACATGGATGCAATGGACATTTCTCCGGTTCAACAGGACCGCAGACCTGTCACTCCAACACTCCCTCTCTCACCTGTATCTAATCCTGCTTACTCCCCTCCTTCTTCTCCAACCCGAAAACGACCACGATCACTCAATTGGAATCCACCACCTCATGTTCCTGATTTCCTACCTCCTTTCCCAGGGCAGGATACATCCTCCTCCCAAAAAGAGAAGACCTCTCAAAACAACAAATCTTCATCGTTCACAGATCCTTCATTAAACACATTATCACCTCGTCAACGACCTCCACCTCCTCCACGATTACCTCTACTCTCAAGTGTAAAATCATCCTACACCAAATCCATACCTTACTCCGTCTCCTCTCTAGCCGCCTCTTCAACAGGTTATGATCTTCCCCCAGACACACTCACATCGACACCATCATCGCAACCGCTCAAACCATCAGCTTCTCTACAGCTTTTAATATCTGCTTACAACATGCTACAATCAGAAACACTACCCGCCACAAACCCTTCACGGCTCAAAGTCGCACACTACCTCGCTCGAACTGCCCCGCAGCGATACAGCAATCCTGATACTTTATTCGGAGGAACCTCTCCTAATTTACCTCGTTCATCAGCACCCTTACCTACACATCCCGTACCACTCGACCCTAATGCAAAAGGCACATTACCACCACCTCAACCGAAACCCATCAACGATCGGAATGGAGGAGAGGGAGGTGCTGGAGGGTTCGATTTGTCGATGCCTCATCTCCAGTCAAATTTATCGAAATTGGCAAAAGAATTGTTAGCTCCAGGATTCTACAGTCGTACAACACAGTTACCTCCGCCGCCGCCTCTACTCGCTTCTGCGACCATCTCTATAAATTCCGATCCGGGTCCTACGCAGTCGCAACCGCAGATGGAGCCAGTATTGTATTCCAAGCCTATTATGGCACCATGGAATTCAGAAGCTGCTTCGTCTGTGGGTGATAAGGATGACGAGGACGGAGGTAAACCTTCTCTGAAAAAGAAGAACAGAAAGGGTAACGAGAAGGCCGGAGCTGATGGGGCAGCATCATTACCTGATGCCAAGCTATATGCGACATGGGACTGGACAAGTAAAGAATGGACAGAACCCCTGGTGGCACGGAGAGGTCGCATGGACTCTTTCTCTCTTGGAGGAAACACTTCTTCAAGCGGTGCTGGTGCAGCTGCATGGGTTGGATCTCCGGTTGTTGGTACGCCTGGAGGGATGTTGGTACCCATTCCAATAGTGGCTGTTAAATCACCGATGTTGGGAGCCAAAAAGGGAACTGATGATACTGTAGTTGCTACTCCAGCGACGCCCGTTCCATCTGGTAGGGATCCCTACCATCTATTATGATTATGCAATTATTGATTCTTCGGTGTTGAAAATGTGATAAAAAATTCTAATAGCAGGAAAAATCCGTGCACCGTTTGAAACTCCAAATGGGGTGATGGTGAATGGTCACACGCAGCAAAAGAATGTAATATTGGTTAATGGGCATAGTACAACCGATAACGACGAAGATCACATGGACTCGCCAATGATGGTGGATGTTAAGATGAACGGAACCAATAGCGTGTTGTCGGCTTCATCATAACATTTAGGGGAAGGGGGGGGGTGGATGTGATGTACGTTGGACTTATGCAAAAAATCTTGTCTTCGCTCTTGGAAGGTGTTGTTCAGCTGTTTGATATTTCGCGATTTTCTATGTTTTCGGGCTATTCTCTACGCTCCCTTTTACTTTCTTTTTTCCAGTCTATGCTCCTTCGAAATTCATTTTCTCCGTTGTTTGTTCTTTTATCTGTCAAGGCCAGTGGTTGAAATACACCTGGATTTTTAGAAGTGCTCGGTGTGTTATTCTTATGGCCGTAATTGGTGGAGCATCTTTGTGTAACACAACACACGAATCGAGTGTCAAGACCAAGATCCCACTCACAAGCAACACTGCCGGGCTGGTAAGCGGGACGACTATATTACAACTTGTACAAAACAAACTTCGAGGAAAAAAAATGACCGTTTAAAAAAGACAAGAAAATCATGTCGGTTAGAGCGAGAGTGGGTGTCAATATAATCCAATATAATCAAGATTTGGGAAGTTGAGATGTTTTGTTTTGTTCCTCAAGAAACGCAGACACTTTCCAAGTGTCGTTTGTTTGCTGAGGTTTCTTTACCATGTTTATCAATCATACGTTGCTTCATTCTCGAAATGGAGCTCTTGGAATCATCGATAGGGCCGAAGATAATGTCCTTTGTCTTTTGGATAACTAAGGGAGTTATTACGATGAGGGTTTTTCGTTCAGAGAAGTGAGGGAGTAAACTTACATTCTGCTGCGATCTGATCTCCTTCTGTTAAACGTAGTTTACACCTCCATTGACGACTGCATTTGTATGTCCAATCTGAACCACATCTATAGCAGAATGAATGACGGCATTTGCATGTCATATGGTCGCATCCTAGAATGAGAGCCTTCATTAACACAAGTTCGGTAGAAATTGAAAAATGCGGGGTGGTACCTGATATCCGTTCAACTATAACTTCGCATTTTGGGCAACGTCGCCAACCCCGTTGTCTTGCAAGCTTCACAGCCGCTCCCTCAATCCCCTTCCGACGTTGTGTTCGCTAGACAACGTGTAAGATGCTTTGGAATAACGAAAGAGTAGTCCCTTTCTTACCATGTTCTTGGAACAGGACATGCCTAAGCAGTTGTGACTAATGTTAGTAATGTGTTGAAGACGTGGGTCGACTGCGGAAGACTAACCTTCATGATCCAGCGACCGGCAGGGTATGCACAGCCTTTTACGGCATAATGGGCACTGTGCTTTCTTTGTCCGTGTCTCGCCTTCGTCCGTTGGATCCAATAGTGTGGAGCAATGCGGATTTGGGCAGTAGTACTAGACCGTGGGGGATGGGCGATATGAGCTAAGTTGTTCCAGATCTGACGAAAATGTGGTGCATATACCTTGTTTGTTTTCTCGAATAGTTTTTGAAAGTGCCACCGCTCATAGTGCTCTGCTTCCAAAACTTTTACCGCTGTATCATCCGGTATCTCCCATTCACCCCAGGAACATTCCGGACACCGGATCGGAAATACTACATTGCCTTCTCGCCCCCGATCAAGTTCAGTTGTGATATACTGTTTGATGCATTCTAAGCAATACTTGTGTCGTGTTTGGCAGGGAAGTGCGATTCCGTACGGCATCACTGTGGATGAAGTTGAAGCTAATCTGGAAGCTGCCATGGGATCATCGCTGACATTGCAAAGGTCTCCGCAGATGCCGCAAGTTTCGTTGGTTGTTTCAGGCCGAAACAGTTCCTGGATGTGATGTCTTCTATGACAAAGGTGAGTCTGTGTGGTGGAAATGTATGGGAAATGAGTCGTTTGAAGAATATTAACGATAGAGGTGGCTATTACATACCCGCAATGAGGAAGTCATGAGAGTCATGGATAGTCAGAAAGTTGAAGCATCGCTGATTAGGCATTTTCTAGTGATCAGGCATGTAAGGGTTCTAAACTTTACCTTTGGCTCGACTCTTGGCTGTAGAACAGAGGTAAGCTTGTCATCGTAGGGATTAAATTTTGTAAAAGTTACACTTACTCGTTTGCTGAACCTGACACATCAGACGATGAACCTATGCCAAAGCCACCTGTCAGCATGCATGCAGGCGATCACGCGGCAAACGTCAGGCGCATCACCGCAGAGGTGTTGGTATGGACTGACGTACTCTCAAATAATCCAGATAGATCTTCATCGCTGGTCATTGGCCATGCTACAAAGGAAAATAAAAGATATCAGATTTGTTGACACCCTTCAACATCCCGCAGGCTGATATTCGACTAACCTCCTGGGAGTAAGAGCAAAGTCGGTCGACTATCGTTCTTTGCCTCGTTGATGATCATAGAGCCAGCAGCGTGATCGCCTTTGGATGTGAGAGAATAATCAGACGCTGGTTGAGCAACGTGGTTGGCGGTGGGATCGGTGTCTTGCAAAATCGCAGCAAGATCGGATTCGGTCATTTCGGTGGTTTTGGGGGAGATATGAAAATAATGGAGTTACAGCTGCTGTAACAAGGTGACAGATATAACGTCGGCAGTTACAAGCATCTGCGGACAAAAGGTCTTTATCGACCCAAGTCCAACCCAACTCGCGAAAGAAGGAAAGAGTCTATCTCCATTCGGCCCCGAAATAGGAAAAAAGAACATTCCACGGTCACGTGGACGGCATTTAAAAACAGGGGCTTGCGAATCGTTAAAGGGTGGCAAAACATGTCGTCAGCAAGTGCTGTGCCAAGACAATGTGAGTGATGGGGGCACATATAAAAGACACGTCCGAAGAAAGAGCCCTGTTAGACCTTCTGACGTGGAAGAGACCCGCAGCGATAATGCCTCTTCACGGCCTTGTTGACTCACATTCCAATGTAAACCCTTGTTGCCATGTTTTCAGCTGCCAATCTACACAGCAAAAATTCATTGTAATTGAGGCAACTGTTGATCAGGGTTCTTGATGTTCTCACGCCATCGGGGTCTCCGAGGAGCGGCCAATTAACACATGGCATAATTAGCGCAAGGCGCAGGGCTTTTGGTGTCAACCACCGCCTACCGAATTTCTTACTTTGATATGGGCAGCAGAAACACACTTGTAAGTGATCTCAGATTGAACGATACCCGTATTTTTACTGTGTTCAAGTGGGATACAGGTCATGATGAAGAGGTCCAAGTGGACCAACGAGCGCTCATTGACAAGGTATAGTCAAATGCCGTCTTCTTCAACCGCTCAAATACCGATTGTCATTTGAGTTGATCAGGTGCTGGCACGGTACTCTGGAGAGTTTACGGTCTTTCGAGAGTTACTACAGAACGCGGACGATGCAGCAGCCAGAACAGTTGAAATTCACTTCAATACCGAAGCATATCTTGCCAAAGTCGAATCTGGTATTCAACCCCCTGAAACAGAACCATCCTTCTCTCCATCCACGCTACCCAACCTGAAGACTCAGCCTCTGGCGCAATGGAGTTTTCGTAATGATGGAATGCCATTCCGAGATGAGGATTGGAATCGTTTGACGAAGATTGCCGTAGGGAACCCTGTAAGCTACCTATAATAGTCACTGGCAATATTTTACTAACTTGTTAAGTATAGGACGAGCGTAAAATAGGCGCGTTTGGAGTGGGCTTTTATAGCCTCTTCAGTGTAACAGATGAACCTTTTGTCCAATCGGGCCAAAAGTGGATGGGTTTCTATTGGAAAGACAACAAAGATCAGGTC
>WSUA01000136.1:2114-14762 GCA_019633455.1 Tulasnella sp. 419 | reverse complement strand
GTTTCTTGCTACTTCATTGACGTTCATGACAAATCTCCGTGACGTTTCCATGTTTTTTGACGACCATCGCCTAGCTCGTATACAAAAGGATGTTGGCGTCTCAAAATCCTTGATTATGCCATCAAACCTTAAGACCAAGAGTCCTCAAGGAATTATGGAAGTCAAGGCTGTGGACTCCAGCGGTGAGTCTGACTTCGATCATGCTGAAATACAGTCGGCTCACTGGATCCAAAAATAGATCTCCATGTAACAGCCAAAGTTATGCGATGTGTTTATCAAACTGGAACAGAGAAGGAAGGAGTGCCCGCCAAATCATCCCGTTCTTCGGGTGGCTTTTTCTCTTCACTCCTTGGATCCCTTTCGACTCATACACTATCTCGAACACCGGAGCCCCAGCCACCTACCCAAGAGCCGCAGCCACTTGAGGCTCTGGAATCCTCTGTACTCCTCAAAGTATACTCCGCTCAAGTCGATGTGAAGCTTGATAAGAAAATGTCAACTGAACTGGAGCGAGCGACCAAAAAGAAACCGCCGACAACATGCTCCTTGTCATTGATTTACGTGAGTACCCCAGTTATTCTTCTGCGTTATGGTTGTAGTTAAGCCGCCAAACAGACAGGAAAAGATGAATTTGACGCAAGTGAACCAGAAGATGAGTGGCAATTCAAGAATAGTGAAGGTGTTTTTCAAGGTCTACGTGCCGACTTGGATGGAAAAGGCACAGCAAAAGTGTTTATTGTAGGTATACGCGTGTGATTTATACAATCTTTACTCATGATCATTGTATTGAAGGGTCATGCAACGTCGCAATCAACCGGTATTGGCGGTCACATTTCTACGCGATTCATCCCCACCGTAGAGCGAGAGTCGATAGATCTTGTGGACAGGAATGTGTCGCAATGGAATAAGGAGCTACTATATGTGGGAGGTTTCCTTGCTAGGTTGGTCTACGAGGTGCAAATGTCGGACATCCGGGAAGCATGGAATCAAGTTGAGAAAGGGCTCGGACCAAATAATGCAATGGACGAAACAGCGATAGTGGGACTGGAAAGCACGAGCACTCACGCTCTACGCTTTTTCAGCTTCTATCCTACAACTCCGTCATCTGTTGTAGGCTCACAAATGGAAGCCTCATTCTTCTCCTGTGCACAAGATCAATCAGTCCCCATCATCTCTACTAAAGGAATTCGGTCCGCCAACGAAGTCAGATACTATCACCCCACTTTCCAGTCTTTCATGAAGAATTTACCGATGCTTCCGAAGAGCGCTGCTGACGGCGCCCTTGCCATGGTTGCAGTCCTTCGTAGGAAAGGAATGCTTCCAGATGTGAGCTTTAAGGATGTAATCGGGGAGTTATCCCAGCGCACTCTTACCGAAGAGGAGCTGGTTGAGTGTCTAAAGTGGCGGATTAATTTGGACACTGGTGGGATCAGAGAGAGGGATAAAGAACTTGTGCGCAAACAATTCTTGGATTCAGCGGTTTTCTTCGTTCCCAACGATGAACGGTTCAAAGAGGAAAGAACTATCAGACTGGCCTCAATCGAAACATTCGTCTCTCCGAAGAACGTCATCCCTGCTACACTCCCTCTTCCACCTCATACTCTTCCTTTATCTGTCAGCAAGAACTTCGAGCCAGATTCACTTTGTTCATTTTTTGGGTGGAGGGATCTTGATGTTGTAGAGTGGGTGGAATACCTCATCGCACCAGCTGCTTTAGACACACTTCCGGAAGATGAGAACATGACGATCTCTGCTGAATTCTCCGAGCGAGTTCTCAATATCGTCGCCAAAATGTGGTCAAGTATCTCAACGGCGCGACAAACCCAAATGATAACGTTGTTGAGGGACAAGACCGTAATTCCCACCCGGAGTGGGCTAAAAACACCTGGCGAATCATACTTCTCCAACGCTAATGTATTCCAAGATCTCCCAATCGTTGCCTTCCTGAGTGGAACTGCAATCAAAGGAAGCATTGAGAAGGTTAGTATTCCGATTCTCGGATGGAATGCTTATTGACGTAAACCCCTAGTTCCTGACATCATTAGGAGTTATGAAGCATGTAGACATACATATTGTCTTGGATAGGTTTGTAAATTGTCTTCCCCCTCATTATTCTACTGTATACTCACTAAAGCTTGTGTTCAGAATGATCAATACTGGAGACTGGGGAGTAGAGGATCTTATGAAGTACCTGGTTGCAGTCAAGACTTCCTTAAAACCTACGGAACTTGAAAAGCTGCGTCATACTGCCGCGTTTCCCCAAGAAAGGGAACCAAACACGGATTCATCATCCCCACAAATGAGAACCACACCCTCCGAACTCTATGAGCCATCGAATGTTTTCCGGGTACTTCAGCTCCCTGTTTTGGATTGGGGCACTCAAAGATGGAAATCGAAATCGGAAGAAGGTAGGCACGGGTTCTAGCTCGATGAAATTGTTTGGGGAGCCGCTCACCATGATATTTGCTCTAGCAAAAATCTTGTTTGATTTGGGCTTAAGACGATACCCTGATTTGCCAGTCATCATAGGTCTCATGGCTAGCCCTGACCCAAAGATCAGGAGAACAGCCCTCAAGTATTTCCTGGACGAATTTTATCCAAGATACTCCCGGTCTTATAATCCTAGCGACTTCCTCCATTTGGCATATATCCCCGCAGTGAAACCAGACGGAACCCATTTCTTAGCGAGGCATAATGAGGTAAGACCATCATGCTATCTGAGTATAGTATACTCAATGACGATGTTGAAAGGTCTTTATGGATCCTGAATGTGCAGTGATGGGATTTTCGCTGGCTAAGCAAGGTCTCCGTAATGTTGTTTGTACGAAACTTCGACTACAGATGGATCCCCCAACATGTTCAATCATGGACATTCTTCTCGCTTCGCCTCCAGCAGACCCCGAAACAGCTCGAAAATGTTTCGAGTATCTTACAAGTCGAATGGCGGAGTTTTCTTCAGCGGAGATTGACAGATTACGAGAGGCTCCTATAGTGCCGACTACGCCATCCGAAACCGGCTCTTCGGACATAATACAAGAATTGATTATGGCCCGACCAAGAGAGTGTTTTTTCAAGTGTGACCGAGAGCTGTCTTCTTCTAGGATATATGCCAAATTATTCACCTTCGTGGACTTTGGTGCCACAGCCAACCATTTTCTCAGAGTATGTGGAGTGAAGGACCAGCCAAGCATTCAGGACGTAGCAACTCTTCTGGTAAAAGACCCAAAAGGATTCTTAGAGTTAGCGGGGAGTCATACGGTGTACGTATTACAGACAAATACAGAACCCACCATTTACCTCTTTCACCCTCAGGTACCTAGAGCAACTTCGCACTATCGCCGCATACGATGATTATTCATCAGACCTCATATCTCAGATGCGGGCATCACCTTTCTTGCTTGGATACCGACGAACTCCTCGGTCAACCGAGGAGACGTCAGCCAGTGGAAACGAACCTAACGAGAAGGATGATTGTGATCTGACTTTTGACTTGCTTAAACCAACCGAAGTAGGTTCAAATATATAATAAAGTCTTTGCTCAGGGCTCATAGTTTGTCGTCCAGGTGGCTATCGTCGATGACAGCATCGCATACTCGCTCTTCTCGGGATCAATTTATGCTGCACCCGAAGAAGACATTTTAGAAGCATTTTATCAGAAGTTAGGCTCTCCAAGGATAACGAGCCTGGTAAAGGAAGAATATCAACCCCTCGAAATCGAAGAATGTGAATCAAAGAGTGCTGCCGAAACGCGTAATTTGATCATTGAGCGCTTTCCCTTACTTCTCCACAATCGAAATACTCGTGCAAGTGTGAAGCCTGTGTGGCTTTCTCAGGATAACAACTTCACAGTACGAAATTGTCAAAAGATCGAGTAAGCCTAGACCTCCTTGCTCGTGTTATTTAGACTAACCTCACGCCTGTAGGTTAAAACGGACTCTCACAATTCTGGGTGAAAGTATCTCAAAGACGCAAGAGGTTTCTGCTACAGTCATCTTCACCGGAACAGGTGAGACGAGCCGTGCACGATTGTATCTCTCGGAGGACGACCAGCTGGACATGTTTGAGTGCGCCTATGTCTAATCTGTCTGCCTCATGGTTCTTTATTACCTTCAACTTTTATGCAGGGTCGCCAATTCCATGTGCAAGTTCTTGTTGAAGAACCCGCATCCTCAGGACAGCTTACTTTTCATGACTATCCTTTCAACTGACTTGCAAGCCTTAGGCCGCAGAGGATATCCTGGTAGGGCTCTTCGCATTGTTCTTGATACATCATAGAACTCTTCTCTAGTTCATAGGATTCTGCATCAACACAAGGTCGAGAGTGAGCATCGAGCTGCAAGGCGCGCGGAAGGAGCAAAGGGGCGGAGACAGTTGGTTGAGGCTTCTCCATCCAGTGGCGCAACTCCAGCCCGAGTCACGCCATACAATTCGCCCAAAATCCGCCCCAGTTCGGGCTCTGGACTATCAGGTCTCTTAAAATCCATCAAGAATCAAATCGACAAGGTTTCCATCCGATTCACTGACAGGAGATTGGTTGCTATGTCTCAAACGTTGCCAGAAAATATAGATGGGGGTGTCACTCCGTGGAGCAATATAGGTGAGTGCTCCCCTTCACAGGTATAATAGTGTTAAGCTCATTAGGCACGGTATTTCAGAGCATAATATTCAAATGGCGATCGATGACTGTCACCCAGAAAGCGAGCATCTATTGGAGATTAGGCAACGAATGACTATGGTAAACGAAAGTCTCGAGGGCGGTTACTGTGATATAAGCGGGTGTGACAAAAACTTCCACGCCATGTCAGGTATGATATAATGTTGCATAGAGAAAGCGCAGCATCTAAGAACATGCCATTATAGGAGTGATATCTGGTTACCAAATTTTCATCGCACACGGTATTCTATCTAATTCATCTGTCTTTCCTGATCAAGTTCCTGATTCTGTCAAAATCTGCTTACCTGATGGCCTAGATGTCCCGAGTCCACACGATATTCTCCAACAGAAGCAAGCAGCCATTCAGCGGTTCGCATCATTCGTGATGGATCCACTAAGATCCTTGTTCCAGCTAATGCCGGCGTCTCTACACATCTTCTACGACCAGAGGGGTGATTTAATCGCTTTCAACAGAAAGGGGAGTCTGTTTCTTAATCTCAGATTTTATGAAGGATGGCACGACATGGACGTGAGCGAAGGGAGGTCGGAGAAAGCGCTGATTTCCTGGTACTTTATCCTAGCACATGAAATAGCGGTGAGTATTGCTTAAAGTTGAGTCTGTGTTCATTCTTGCTAATAACCGGTCACTGCAGCATAACTTGGTCCAGCTCCACAACGCTAAGCACGAGCTTTACTTCTCAGCAATCTGTGAGAAGTATTTGCTAGAGTTTTTCAAGCACTTACATAAGGGTTAATTCCAACAACTAGAGCTTTGAGTGTGTAACAGGAACGACGTTTCATTTTAGTCATCTCCGTCTAGATTTTATGGTTCTTTCCCGATCGTGTGGTACTTACAATAACCATTTATATCTGAGAGAACTTGGGTTTCATATGCTTCAAAGGACGAGGATAGCAGTAATTGGCACTGGAAACCGACCATTTTTATAGCAAACTAACATAATGGGTGGACGAAGATCTAGTCCGGTATTCTGATTCGAATAGCGAATGAATCGACCAAGAGATGGCAGGGTAGCATAGAAAGAAGAAATGAACAAGATACTGTATCGTTGTCATCTGTAGTACCCTAAATGAGGCTGTGCAGTGACTTTTGGGCGTATGGAGCACTGGAATGGAAACATCATCCCTTGGCTTAGAAAGCACCGGGTCATTGACACAATATCATGATTTGACGTCAGCTTACTTCTCAGAAAGTCCAGCGAGCTCTTCTCAGATCTCCTTGCTTCTTCATGTCGATCCCACATCTCGTCGCTGACTAACGTGAATCAACCTTGAGTCGAATGCTGTAAGCCAACTACGTGAATGGGAGAACATTTGATGTGGCAGAGACAGAAATAATACCATCATTGGGAGCCACACGAATTGTTGAGACAACGCGCGGATGCAGACGACATGCTTCAATTTGGCTTCCATAGATATTAGCGTCTAACGACAGCTTCCTCTGTTGACTCCAGGTCGTGCGACTTGCCTGCGACGGCACAGATATCACGGGCCTGTCCCCTGACTCACATTCTAATGTTAATCTTTGCATAGGCTGCCGATCTACAAGACTAAAGCAAAAGCGAGTCGTTCGATTGGCAGGAACAGTGATCAGTCACATAGACTTTTGATCAGGAGATCCTAGTATTCCCACGCCATCGGCATTTACGGCTGCGCGGGGCTTTCGTCACCTTCCACCACACAACGACCATCTTTCTTATAAATGGATAGCAAAGGCACTCTTGTAAGTAATCATAGATCATCTTATGATCTATATTCTCATCGATATTGCAGTGGGATACAGGGCGTGATGAAGAGGTTCAAGTGAACCAACGGGCGCTCATAGACAAAGTATGGGTAGATCCGGCTCTCGGTCATATGCTCCAATGCTGACCTTAAATTGACCGAATTAGGTGTTGGCACGGTACTCCGGAGAATTCACGGTCTTCCGGGAGTTGCTCCAGAACTCAGACGATGCCGCAGCCAAAACCGTTGAGATTCACTTCAACACCCGAGCATATCTTGACAGGATCGAATCTGGAAATCGACCCCCTGAACCAGCGGGACCTTCCTCCTCGCCGTCTAAGTTACCCAATCTAAAGACTCAGCCGCTTGTGCAATGGGTTTTTCGAAATGATGGAATACCGTTTCGAGACGAAGACTGGAATCGGCTAAAGAAGATTGCAGAAGGAAATCCTGTGAGATACCTTCACTTGTGCTTCATATCTCCTTCTTAACTCACTATTCATAGGATGAGCAAAAAATTGGCGCGTTTGGGGTGGGATTTTACAGCTTGTTCAGTGTAACTGACGAACCTTTTGTCAAATCCGGCAAGCAATGGATGGGGTTTTATTGGAAAGACAATAAAGACCAAGTGAGAAATCCCATAAGCTGCTTCTAGGGTCTCATTAAGCGCCTCATTGATTATTTTTGGTTGACCACAGCTATATGCCAGGCGAGGAGACCTCCCATCGCCACCTGGCTTCGCACCTTCTGGCGGTCCTTGGACATCATTTGATATGCCTCTTCGAGAAGCATCTCCACTACCTGGCCTTCCGGTCGACATCGCACGTTTTCTTGCAACTTCATTGACGTTTATGACAAATCTACGTGACGTTTCGATGTTTGTCGACGACCATCGCCTAGCCCATATACAAAAGGACGTTGGCATTCCTAAACCTTTGACCATGCCCCGAAATCTTACCGCGAAGAGCCCACAAGGCACTATGGAAGTCAAGACGGTGCACTCGAGCGGTGAGTCCCGCCTTAGATCGATCGGAATATGAGATTCTCACTGGATTCTATTAAGATCTCCATATAACAGCTGAAGTTATGCGATGGGTTTATCAGACCGGAACAGAGAAGAAAGCTGTGGCCCCTAAACCGGCCACTTCTTCGGGTGGATTCTTCTCTTCTCTTCTTGCATCCTTTGCAACTCCTACACCAGCTCGAACACCGGAGCCCCAGGCACCTACCAAAGAACCAGACCCACTCGAGGTTCTGGAATCCTCCGTACTCCTTACAGTATATTCAGCACGAGTTGATGTGCGGCTCGATAAGAAAATGTCGAATGAATTGGAGCGAGCAACCAAGAAGAAGCCCCCTACAACTTGCACGTATTCTCTGATATATGTAAGTAGGAACCACATTCTCCACTTGATCTCCCTAAAAATTATGTACTTTTACAGACAGGAAAAGATGAATATGACGCTAGCAAACGAGAGGATGAGCGAGATTTTAAGGCTACTGGCAGTATTTTTCAAGGATTGAGAGCTGATCTGGATGCTAGTGGCACAGCGAGGGTGTTCATTGTGGGTATATGCTAGTAGTTTGACTAACTCAACTAACGAGTATTGTATGCAGGGCCACGCTACGTCGCAATCCACCGGTATCGGAGGTCACGTTTCAGCTCGATTTATTCCAACCGTAGAACGAGAATCAATAGATCTCGTTGATCGAAATGTGTCCCAATGGAACAAGGAGTTGCTGTATGTAGGAGGGTTCCTCGCTAGGTCGGTCTATGAGATGCAAATCGCAGACGTCCGAGATGCATGGAATCAAGCCGCAAAAGCGATAGGACCGAACGACACAATGGATGAAACTGTGATGGAATGGCTAGAAAACAAGAGTATCCATACACTACGCTTTTTCAGTTTCTACCCTACAACTCCGTCATCTGTTGTGGGCTCACAAATGGAGGCTGCATTCTTCGCCTGTGCGCAAGACAGATCGATCCCCGTCATATCTACAGAAGGAGTTCGATCAGCACGCGAGGTCAGGTACTATGATCCTACGTTCCGGTCGTTTATGAAGAAGTTGCCGATGCTCTCAAAGAACGTTGCTGAAGGCGCACTCGCAATGGTGACGGTCCTTCGTGATCGAGGAATGCTGCAGAATGTCAGTTTTAAAGACGTTCTAGCGGAGTTGTCACAGCGCGCTCTCAGTGAGGAGGAGATGGTTGAGTGTTTGAAGTGGCGAATCAACTTGGACATTGGAGAGATCCGAGAGCGGGATAAAGAGGTGGTTCGTAAACAATTCTTGGATTCGGCGGTTTTCTCCATTCCCAAGGATGAACGTTTCAAAGAGGAAAGAATAATCACACTTGCCTCAATTGAAACCTTTGTGTCTCCGACCAACGTCATTCCTCCTAATCTCCCTCTCCCGCTTCATACTCTTCCCTTCTCTGTCAGCAAGAACTTCAAGCCAGATTCGCTGCGTTCATTCTTTGGGTGGAGGGACCTTGGTGTCGTTGAATGGGTGGAATACCTTGTCGCACCATCAAGTCTGAAGAGCCTGCAAGCAGACGAAAATATGACAGTCTCTCCTATGTTTTCCGAGAAGGTTCTCAATATCGTTGCGAAGATGTGGACAAATCTCTCAAAGCAGCAACAAACCCAGATGGTAACACTGTTGAAAGATAGAACAGTGATCCCAACCAGGAGTGGTTTGAAAACACCAGGCGAATCGTACTTCTCCAACGCTAATGTGTTCCAAGATCTTCCCATTGTGACTTTTCCCAAAGGAACGTTGATCAAAGGGAATCTAGAGAAGGTCAGTGTTCCGACCATCGAATTCGAAACTCTTACTGACGTGTAAGCTCTTAGTTGCTGACATCCCTAGGGGTTATGAGGCACGTGGATCTGCAGATAGTCTTCAACCGGTGTGTTCATTTTTTTTCCCATCATTACCGTGTGTATACTCAGTGATCTTTGTGACTAGAATGATCAACTCTGGAGACTGGGGAGTACAGGATCTGATGAAATATCTAGTCGCGGTCAAGGGGTCATTAACACCTACAGAAATTGGAAAGCTGCGTCAGACAGCTGCGTTCCCTCAGGAGAGGGGACCGACTGCCGATTTATCACAGCCACAGAAGAGAACCATACCCTCCGAACTTTATGAACCCTCAGATGTCTTCCGGGAGCTAGGACTTCCAGTCTTGGATTGGGGCACGCAGAAATGGAAAATGCACTCTGAAGAGGGTAGGCACAATTTCTAACTGCATAAGGAGAAAACCTCACCATCTTATTCTACCGCAGCAAAAATGCTATTCGAGTTTGGCTTAAAGCGGTATCCCGATCTACCAACAATTATAGGTCTCATGGCTAGACAAGAGGAAACCATCAGGAGAACAGCGCTCAAATATTTCCTTGAACAATTTGATACCAGATACGCCGCATTGTACAGCCCTACCGACTTCACTCATCTGGCATACATCCCCGCCGTAAAACCAGATGGAACCCATTTCTTGGCGAAGCCTAAAGAAGTAAGCTCCTCACATTGTCAAGCACAAACTCACGAGCTCATCAGTGATTTGAAAGGTCTTTCGTGATTCTGAATGCGCAGTGATGGGATTTTCACTGGTTGAGCAAGAGTTCCGTAATGATGCTCTTACGAAACTTCGCATAGAGAATCATCCCCCAATACGGTCAATCATGAACATTCTTCTCAACTCGCCTCCAGAAGCCCCTGAAGTAGCCCAGAAATATTTCGAATATCTCACAAATCGATTGGCGGACTTCTCCTCGACGGACTATGACACACTTCGACAAGCGCTCATAGTGCCCGCTATGCCACCCGAGAACAGTGCATTGGAGAAAAGGCCGAGAATAATCATGGCTCGACCAGGAGAGTGCTTCTTTAAGAGTGACCGAGAGACATCGACTTCCAAGATCCACGCTAAATTATTCACCTTCGTCGACTTTGGTTCAAGAGCCAATATATTCCTGAGGGCATGTGGAGTGAAAGATCAGCCGAGTGTTCAGGAGGTTGTCACACTGCTTGTGAAAGATCCGAAAAGGTTCTTGGACCTAGCTGGGAGTCCTACGGGGTACGTCTTGTAGACTTAGGAGAGAAGCTTTTTGCTTACCTATTCCCACCCTCAGATACCTAGAGCAACTTCGCAATATCGCCGCCTATGGTAATTATCCGTCAAGCCTCCTCTCCCAGATGCGGACATCACCTTTCTTGCTTGGATATCGCCGCACTCTTCGGTCAGGCGAGAAGACCACACCTAGTGCTGAAGAATCGGATGAGAGGGAAGATTACGATTTGACCTTTGATTTGCTGAAGCCGGCGCAGGTAAGTCACAGGCAGGGAGGTCTTCTGACGAAAGCTCATGAGTTGTCCCGCAGGTGGTGATTGTAGACGACACCAATGCGTACTCGCTCTTCTCAGACTCACTCTATGCTGCACCCGAGGAAGACATTCTGGAAACATTCTATCAAAACTTGGGTTCCCCAAGGTTAACGAGCCTGATCAAGGAAGAATATCAGCCCCAGAATGTTGAGAATTCAGAATCGCGAATTGCCACTGAAACACGTAATCTGATTATTCAGCGTTTCCCTCTTCTCTTGCATGAACGAAATACGCATGCGAAGGTGAGGATGGAATGGCTGTCTCAGGGTGAAAACTTTACGGTGCGAGGTTGTCAAAGGCTCAAGTAAGTCCGGACCTGTTTGCGGACGCCGTTCATGGACAAACTTCACCGTTTCAGGTTGAGTCGGACATTGACATTCCAGGGCAAAAGTAATTCGAAGGCACAAGAGGTTTCCGCTACTGCGGTGATGGTCAGCAGGCTTGGAATAACTCGGTTGGTATTACTCCTTTCAAAGAATGACCGTCTAGACATGTATGAGTACGTGAATATCTGTTCGTCTTACAGAGTGGTGCTTCACCATGTTCATCACTATGCAGGGTCGCAAATTCCATGTGCAAGATCTTGTTGAAGAATCCACGCCCTCAGGATAGCTTGCTTTTCATGACGATCCTTTCAACAGACTTGCGAGCGTTAGGTCGTAGGGGATATCCTGGTTTGTTTAATAACTTTCTTAAATATACTATCAGATCGTTGAACCCTTGTCTAGTTGACAGAATTCTGCATCAGCAAAGGCTCGAAAAGGAGCTTCGGGAGGCAAAGCGCGCGGAAGAAGAAAATCGGCAGCGACAAGAACACCTTGAGCAGCAGCGTCAGTACGAGCAGCAGCAGCAGCAAAAAATGCCTCCAGGAGCAGATCCTTTCCAGCCTAAACCACCTGTAGTACAAGCAGCAATGCAATCAGAGCCTTCCAAACCCGAGGTTCCTCGACCCTCATCTTCGTCCACTAATGCCACGCTAGTGGACCACAATACTGCACCTTCACCTGCACCTCAACGTCCCTCATCTCCCCCCTTGGCCCCCACACCTCTTGATCCCGGCTCTAGGCCCCGATCTGGAGTCCTTAACTCCATCAGGAATCAAATTCAGAAGAATTCCCCACGATTGATTGGGAGGTCACCGACTCCAAAGATCCATTCGTCGCCGAGAAATCCCGATGCCGCTGTCACGCCATCGAGCAATATTGGTGAGACGTTATCTCATAAAAGTAATGCTGACGGCTCACCAGTGATTTTCTTCCATTCCAGAGCATAACATCCAAATGGCGATTAATGCTTGTCGTCCGGAAAGCGGATCCGTGCTAGAGAATAGACAACGGATGACTATGGTAAAAGAAAGTCTTGAGGATGGTTATTGTGATGTCAGCGGAAGTGATAAAGATTTCGATGCCATGGGTGCGTCAGCATATTTGCAGAGCGAAATCAGTTTTCTCAGAATTTGCTTTTATAGGAATGATATCTGGTTACCGATTCTTCATTGCACATGGTATGCGACCTTTATCTATGCCGATTGTGGCAGCCTGCTGATTACCTAATATTATAGATGTCCCGAATCCACACGAAATTCTTCAACAGAAGCAAGCAGCTATTCAGCGGTTTGCGTCATCCATCATAGATCCCCTCAAGGCTTTGTTCAAGCTAACGCCTACATCTCTGCACATCTTTTACGACCAGAAGGGAGATTTGATTGCTTTCAATAGAAACGGTGGGCTGTTCCTCAATCTCAGATTCTACGAAGGATGGCACGACATAGACGTAAGCGAAGGAAAGCTCGATAAAGCACTGATATCCTGGTACCATACCTTGGCTCATGAAATAGCAGTGAGTGTAACAAATATTGG
>WSUA01000135.1:6091-21307 GCA_019633455.1 Tulasnella sp. 419 | reverse complement strand
TGCCAGAAAAGTGGCAATGAATACCTACACGAAGAATGATATGCACGTCGGTGTTTCCGGTGGTCTTGACGATGGCAGCTAAACCTTGATCAGTAACACCAAGGAAGGTGTGTTCATGAGAAGCGGATGACATGGCATCAACAGCGACGCGGACACCTCCGTCGGTACCATTCTTGAAGCCTGTGGTCAACATATTATGAGTAATGAGACTAAGTCATGGTAAATAGTAACTAACCGACTGGGAAGGAGATACCGGAGGTAAGTTCTCGGTGAAGTTGAGACTCGGTGGTTCGGGCTCCGATAGCGCCCCAGGAGATCAAGTCCTGAAGATGTAAATGTGTAAGCGGTGAGAACTTGATTGACAGAGACACTTACAGCAATGTATTGTGGAGACACAGTATCGAGCAACTCGCTTCCAACCGGAACTCCAAGATCGGTGAGGTCAGCAAGGAGCTGGCGACCCATTCGGAGGCCTTTGTTGATGTGGAATGAGCCATCAATGTGCGGGTCGTTAACTAGACCTTTCCAGCCGACGGTAGTGCGTGGTTTCTGAGATCACGGAGAGTAAGCACACGTATACCTTTGTTGACGTATCTAACTTACTTCGCTAGGAACAAAATAAGGTTTTATGAGCGTGGAAAAAGAACTAGTGCGCCAAAAAATACTCACAAGTAGGCACGCATGATGACGTGGAGACCTTCAAGCTCTGGGATGAGTTCCTTCAACTTGTGAGCATATTCGATGGCTTGGTTGGGATCGTGAATCGAGCAAGGGCCAACAATGACAAGTACACGTTCGTCACGACCTTGAATAATCTTGGCGGCAGCTTGACGGGCACTACAAATTTTGCGTAAGAAACAGGCATGACGCAGAATAAGTGGATACATACGCGCAAACGGTGGCACGGGCCTTAGGCGAAGCGCAGACCTCGTGCTTGAGGAGAGCGGGCTGGATCAACGGCTCGTACTAAAACAGAAATCTACAGTGAGTTGGTTGAATGACGAGCTCAGGATCTCCTACTAACCCCGATAACGCGGTGATCATCAAGGCAGCCGTCACTTTCGCGGCTAAGCTTGCCGCCGTTGGAGGGAATAGCAAAAGTTGTGGTTGGGACAGGCATGTCGCTGAGTGAATTAAAGCTAAAGGAGGTAGAGAAAGAAGTTGCGGGAGATTAAGAGGTAACTTGGGGGATGAAGTGTAGTGTCGAATACAACCCAGCTTTTATACAACAATGAACTCACTTAATTCGAGATGAGATACAATTAATTCAAGGTTTGGAAGGTTTGCGTTCTCCACAGGCAGAGTACCCCGAAGCGTAGCACGGCAAGCTTGGATATGTTCCTTTGGATGTGCCCTTGTTCCGGGGAACTGTCCTGTTTGGAGACTACTTGTGGAAATGGGAAGAAATTTGGAACAGATGGATGAGATACGGAAAGACAGTGGAAATGATCCGAGAAGTGGGGAAGACGTCAAACATATGAACGTGATTCTGTAAGACTGGGGACTGTCACAGGCACTTCACCTCCACAAGATCTGAAAGCTGTCCCAAACCACCTAGCTTGTCCATTTCAAGGAGTTGATCTGTGAAAAGAGACTGAGATTGCATTGCGTGACTAATAGAGACCCAGATACGGCCCTCTGTTAATCATGGGAGACTTACAACGCCACGGCGCATTGGCAAAAAACTGGATAATTACCACATGACACCTAGCCCTCAATCGAGCTTCTAGCGTAGACGTGATGACAATTTGGGGATTGACATTTTGACATGGAGTAGAAATAACCGGTTGTTGCAGAAACCAAGTCGAACGGCGGAGTATACCTGTGCAGACACCTTGCCTCCGGGCAATGAATAAAACTTCTCTGTCAAAACACTGCTAAAGTTGGTGCCTCTTGCGCGACCATGGATTCGCCGACTCGTATGGGGGATGCACAGGAGGCCTGTGAGCCCAAAGCACTTTTTTGGATATGCATCCCAACAACAGAGTTCAGCTGGCGTTCCGAGACATTCAGTTCCCTCAAGAGAACACACGTATTACCATTGGATAAGCACCTGAATTGAATGACGTTGATCGCGGGAGCCAGAGTCGTTTTCTGAAACTCACGGTATTGTTTGCAGATATTTACATTGCAGTAAGCGCGCATCATCACGGTTAGTCCTGGTGTGGCCATTTTCTCAGCAATGCAACAACTTTTACCACAGCATAACGGGAGTCGAGAGAAAAACGAGCCCATGGGTCAGCCTGATATGTCCAACTGCGGGGATAGTGTAATAAGCGTACCATGACCTCAGCAAGACCCCTTTCATCTGGAAGCTGTCAAATTCCAGCTTCTTTCATCTGCGATCAACGAAGTATAGGATAATGCCTTGTGGTTCAGATACGTTACATACCTTCAGTTATCTCATGCGTACTAACCTTCTACTTCAAACCCACTTGACGCGAATGACAACCACCCCATCTCCAACGCTCCATTCTGCAACGGCACTATCCGGATCCATCCCTTTGCCACCACTTCTTGAAATGGGCGTATCATCTTCATATTCACCTTCAATGGCCGAGAATTCACCAGAGTCATCGAGCCGTAAATCGAGGACATATACTCCTGGCACTCGAAATATGATGCGGTTGGCCTCCACATCTAAAATGGTCCCTGATCCGAACAACGCCTTTGTCTGGTAAAGTGAAAAGGCGTCTATTAGGATATATGGAGTATTCAGCAGAAATGGCTTACTAGCTTGGGAACCAAGATCGTCAACTTGACTCCTAATCCACCCTGAAACGCTTCAGGTACAGCCGACCACATCGGTGAAATGATCTTGTTGACATCATTTTGTTTATGTGCAGTCGGTTTTTGTGCGGAGGGTAACTCTTCGATTAGAGGCTTAGTAGGCGCTAGCGGCCTTGTTGACGGTATCAAGACGCTCCGGGGCTCCAATATTCCTTTAGAAGCAATATTAGGGAGCGCAATCTCTGTGTGCGTCATTCTACTCAATTAGTTCGTTGCATGTCAAAAGCCATGTGGAAAAAGCGCACCGCGACTCAAGGTTAACCCCGATTTGTCCTCCACCCTCTCCAAGGCAATCTCTGCGGAAGTTCAGTGGAGAAATTGGCTTGCTTCTCCAGATGAGGTTCTAGGAAGAGGGCATACCGGTCAAAAAGGTTCTGAAATCATAGTCTTTTGTGCATCGAGATTTGAGGGCCGCACTAAATACGCAATCAAAAACCAAGGATGGCTTGCCAGCTTTATATGGGAGCTGAGTCAATGTGCAAAGTAAACCAGGTATATATTAATGGGCCAACCTTTGTCGTTAACTACCCTCCCATCACTAACGATTACAGGCACAAAGTAAGCACCAGCTGAAGAAGTATCAAGATCTGCGCCCATCATGGCTTTGCGAATATCTTCTTCGGACTTTTGCGGTGGCGGTGGAACATTGTTGTCCCATGCGACGTTCACGAAGATTTTATGACCCTTAGGCACAGTCGTCACCACTTGAGTTGCCGATTTGTCGAGCTTTGAATTCGATGAAGCATCGATTGGATCAGGTCGAGATATCACGGTATAGGTGCCCGACTCCAAGCTAGTTGTTTTTACGCAAAACCCCGGTTGCGGTTGTAAGGTGACCCGATGAGTACTAAAATACGAGGCATATATTAATGCTGAATAATACGGCCTCAGAATATCAATCTGACCTCATAAGCGTAGTTCTAGATGGATGAGGTCTCGATTGAGCTGGATGTCCGTTACGGAAGCAAACTGGCAGTCGAATTGCTTGGACAAGATTGTTGGAGTTCTGTCACAATGACGGAGCTTCATTTCACACCGCAACCACCCGCGGAACCTGGTACGATTGCAGGTGCGTTCATCCCTTCAAGATCTACTACTCTGATATTCTTTGCTTAATGCCCGAAGTGATCGTAATTGCTTTCGCAACCCCTCTCCTTCCGCCTCCAAGGGCAATCCTCTTGCAACGATGAATCCTTTCGGTGGTGCGCCAAGGTGCTCGAGATGTAGTAAATTTGTTTATGCCGCCGAGCAAGTGATGGGGCCGGGTCGAAAAGTAAGTGATGAAAAGATTTGTATCTCTTTGAGTAGTGTCCACTGAGCCCAATGCATCATATTCACCCAAAGTTGTATCACAAACCATGTTTAACTTGTACATCATGTTCGAAGCGGCTTGATTCTCTTTCGCTGGTTGAACATAACTCGGAGGTACGCCTTAATTAACTCATTGTAAATTTCGAACTGAAATGGAAACTTGCTAAAATCAGCCCTACTGCAAGATTTGTCATCTCAGGAACTTTTCTACCAAAGGTCCGTTGTATCAACCCATCATACATATGTGTCAATATTTATGCAGTTCTAGACCTCCGCCACGCCAACTTACCCCAAGCCGAGCCACCAAAGTCACCCACTAGCCCTACGTCTGCACAGGCGTCCATATCCACCTCGCCTGCTAAGCGGGACTTACAAGAGTATCGCTCTGTAGAAGAGGACGTGACAGAGGAGCCCTCTTCTGCCTCTATGGGTATACCCGCACCAATTCAAGAGGAACCTGAAGACTTGGCCGATGCTAGGGATGTCCAATTTGTGGAAGAGATGTTATCATCAACACCACCTCCAGGGTTGGAAGTAGAACCCACAGCTATCTCTCAAAGTCCACAAGCTCCCCAAAGACCTGGTATCTCAATATACTCGCGCAGACCATTATCGCCTGTCTACTCCCCTCACACTAA
Source organism: Tulasnella sp. 419 (assembly GCA_019633455.1). NCBI lineage: Eukaryota > Fungi > Basidiomycota > Agaricomycetes > Cantharellales > Tulasnellaceae > Tulasnella > Tulasnella sp. 419. Next base: position 16,568 of record WSUA01000135.1, on the reverse strand, counting down.
TACGTCATATCGGCCCGATGCGTCCATGTACTCCGCGTCCATTACTCGTTCCATGTCACCAACAAGGACCGGATGGAGACCATCAACAGCTCGTTCCCAGAGTCCAACCGTTCTTGATCGGTCAGAAAACCCCAATCCGGTACTGGATAAGAGCGACAATCCACTGAGTCCAACGGCGACCGAATTCTCGGCACCAGGATTCACGAAGAGGATTGTCCCCATGTCAACAGGTGGGACCATAGTCCCCATTCCACACGGAGAAAGTAGTTATTCAGCGGCAAAGAAGATCACCCCTTCGTTCACTGGGAATGACCATTCGTCTCCAACTAGGCTCACACCAAACATGACTGGAAGCTCAGGTCATCCCAAGAAAGTTTTACCTAATTTTACCGGAGGTTCGTGGTCCCCGAACGGAGGGAGAATCGAGTGTCCCAAGTGCAAGAAAGTGGTATATCATGCAGAAGGGGTACGCATTTCTGTCCTATACAATGACCAAAACATGAACGAACCTTGTACCAGGTAAACGCTATTGGTAAACGATGGCACAAATCCTGCCTTCGTTGCACAGAATGTACAACGTCATTGGACTCTACGAGGTTGACTGAGAAGGATGGCGAACCTTATTGCCGGGCTTGCTATTCCAAGGTATGTTCCTTCGACAACCCATGGGTGACTTGCCTGCCTGATCACCGAGCAATATCTTTAGCTTTATGGTCCCCGCGGTGCAGGGTATGCTCTACTCGGAAGGGTTGGATAGCTGGTATATCTCTTTATTCTTCTCAGTTGGCTGTATTCATATGCACGCACGTGCTGTACTATACCAGTTCGAATCAGAGTATCCCTGAACCCTGAAGCATGGCTGATAGCTCGACAAAACTGGACAGAAGTCACGTCTCGGGAATTCACAGCTTTCTCGTTGAGCTATCCGCGTATATTATGCTAAGCAAGCAGACACATCCACTGATTGCAGATCCCGTGCGTGATCCAAATTAAATATTCACTCCAGTCCAGCATAAATGCGTTGACCAGGCGCCAGTACTTCAACACGGATGCTTCGGATTGACTTTAGATTCACCTGGAACACTCGGAGTAGCAGTAAAGGCGAAATGCATGCGCCAATATCCATTGAGGTGGGACAGACGGAACACCCCAAGGTTTGGAATATCTTGAAGCATCCCAAAGGAACGGCGAGTCATTTACTCTACATCACTTTTGGGCACACATAAATACTTTTTAGTTGTGTTCATATCCAACGTATGCCGCCAGAGAAGCGAAACGGAGATTGGAGTGCATTCCATATAATCAGAAGGTGTGAACCATATCCGAGGACACGGCAATACTGTATCCGATAGATAATGCATTGCGCGTGAATTCCTCAAGATAGGCTTCCAGTGCTGTAACTGCAAGTACCCTTTGACTTAGCGAAAACTTAGCGAAAAATAAATGGGAGCCAAGCACGTGCTTACCTATCAGCTCGGCCGAAGTCTCGCGAACCTTTGGATTATTGCTCCCTCATTTTTCCTACATGACTCCCTCAGTTTTACCTTGCATATAAATCAAAGTAGCGACATATATTTATCCAGAATCAAACTCAGCGCATATTGCCACCTCATCTGTTGCTACGACTGCTCTGCCCAGACTCGTTCTCTTCAACTTTCTACTTGCGATGATGGCAACCCCAGCAGAATCACGCTCCCCTAGCCCAGGATCATCCCATATGGAAGACTCTAGAGTACTTGGAGTAAGTCACACATTTCTCTACGCGTAGTTTCTGTCGCTGATATCAATTTTACACAGTACGAGCCTCTGATTCAGCCAGCTCTATTAAAATCTGAGATAAGACCTACAGCAGAATCTCGCAGGACAGTATCTTTAGCTCGTCAGACATCTGCAAAAATCATCGACGGCTCTGATCCTCGTGTACTGGTTATTGTTGGACCCTGTTCCATCCATGCACCTGATCAAGCGCTTGAATACGCCAACCGATTGCGTGCCCTAGTACCGGAGCTGGAGGGTCTATGTGTTATCATGAGAACCTACTTTGAGAAGCCTCGGACCACCGTCGGTACGATATCGTTCTTTTTGTCTCGGATAATTTGTTCCTCTTTGCTCATCGCTTCGCATCTTATCTTCAGGCTGGAAAGGCCTAGTAAAGTAAGTTGCCCAAATATGCTTAATGACGTGCTCTGATACATCCTCCGAAGTGATCCAATGCTGGATGGCTCCTTCCAAATCAACAAGGGCCTCCGAATTGCGAGACAGCTTTTGTGCGACATTACCAGTTTAGGACTCCCTGTTGGTTGTGAGCTGTTGGATACTATTTCGCCGCAGTATTTCGCAGATTTGATCAGCTGGGGTGCCATTGGAGCTGTGAGATAGCGTCGTTGCCATAGCTGCTTGAGAATCATTGATCTGACGGATCGCAGAGAACGACAGAGAGTCAGCTCCATCGGGAATTAGCCTCGGGATCATCGTTTCCTATCGGTTAGTGAGCATTTTGAATTGGGTCACTCTTGTCCACTCATTCCGCCGTTATAGGTTTTAAAAATGGGACGGAAGGCTCTATTCAGGTTGCGGTGGATGGAATTGGTGCGGCTTCCCATCCACACACATTTTTAGGCGTAACAGACCAAGGCATGTAGAGGAAACATCCACCCATCCATTGCATGACAAATAATACCATTGTCAGGTCTCGCCGCCATTGTCAAAACCAATGGCAACCCGAATTGCCATGTCATTTTGAGAGGCGGTTCTTCAGGTCCTAATTTCAGTCAGGATCATGTTGAAACAGCCAGACAAAGTCTTGAAAAAAATAAAATCGCTCAAAGCGTGATGATCGACTGCAGCCGTAAGAATCTGATAATTTCTTTATGTACCCGACTCACCTTTGCTTTTGTTATCTAGATGCGAACTCCTCAAAAGATTATCGGAATCAACCAAAAGTCTTGACAGACATATGTGGTCAGATTTCTTCAGGAAGCAGAGTGATAACGGGTGTCATGATCGAATCCAACATCGTAGAGGGGCGTCAGAACATACCTCCTGAGGGCGCAACGGGGCTGAAATATGGACAAAGTGTTACTGATGGTTGTGTGGGGTGGGAGGACACGGTTGCAATGTTGAAAGAACTGAACCAGGTGAGGATCAGCTGTGTCTATACCTTCGCAGGTTACTCAATGGCCATTCAAGGCTGCACTTCAACGACAGTCATTATAATCCAAGTGGTTATTCTAGCTACGACCATGCTATGAGTAAATTACAGAAATATAGAAATGCACCATCACTCCAAACTTTCAATTCCCTCCGGCTGCATCCCGGATGTCCTCGAGATGCTGGACCCTATGTGGCCACATGTGAGCAGAGTACATAGTATTGATAAACGACCGCATCACTATCAAAAGTGACCGTTCGAGAGTTTCCGGATCCATAAATCTGCCAAAAGAGGATAATCCCCCGTCCTGTCTTGCTTCCGTGATGATTTCCCTGATAGCAAGGATCTGTTCCGGAACTGTTACTCGTGCTTGTACAAGGTAGAAAGCCATTTTACGAAGCAACCCGTTTTGATGCTCCCGCTCCTCTTTCGATCCAGCCTCAGTTTGGCGCAGAGCTTCTCCTCGATAATACCGTTTAATGATCGCCGAAACCTCTGGATCATTCTGACGAAGCTGCCGAGCAAAATCGTCGAGCATCGAGGCAGCTGCTTGAATTAGTTGTGACCGGATTAAAGGAGGTCGTACCATATTATTCGGCAATCGACCTCCAAAGTGTTTGTAGAACGCGTGCTGATAATAATCAGTCGCAAGAAGAAGATTTCTCAAGGCAATTGCCGTAGAAGGGCTTTGTAGGTCTCCTTCGGGCCCTGTGAAGTATCGGCTTCGATAGAGTGTAGTCAAAGGCCCCAGAGTGGACAGCTTGTCTAACAGCAGGCATTCCAGAAGACTTTGTTGACAATAGCTCAACATCATCCCTTCGAGACGAGATTCTGGTTCACCACTACAGAGCCAGTCTGCAAATGATACAGTCCTAACGTCCGTGGAAAATGAAGTGATGAAGTGCTTGAGTTCGGCTGCAACTCTTGCTCGCTCATCCTTGCTTCCAGTTGGGTGATCCATTGTCACCGTATCTCCGATTCTGAACCCGACACGAGCAAAGACACTGCGATTCCCTCTCGGATCTTCTCCATAGCCAAGATATCCAGAGCGACGTTTCACCCAAATTGTTTGGAACCTCATAAGGTTCTTCGCGAATTCGGACAAAGGTTTGCTCTCGAGATCGATGAAATAGGACCAATAACGAGGACTGTCTATGGATATAGACACAAGATTGCTGAAATCGGGAATAAGCGATGGAGATGTGTACTGGAACGTGCGAATTTCGTTGCCTTCCCTGACCTTGATCTTGACGGGAATATAGACTGTCTGACCTGAATCGACGTCCCTCGCAATAAGACACCGGGGTTCTACGGCTAGTACCCACAAGTGCCTAAGAGCCGGTAGCAGCCCTTTAGTGTCGCTGGAGGTGTTTGGCCATCGTGGATAGAACGCCGCGACAAGAGAAGCGATCGCCGCATTCGAGGTGCCGAATGTATATCGACCACCACCCAAGAATAGCATGCCAAGTGCCATGTGAGTAGTCATATGGCTTCCATACTTGATGAAAGGCGCCAATTGACCATGTGAAAAACGGAAGCGACGAAGTGCGTTAAGCTCTCCAGTACCGGCCATAACTATTCCGAGACAAATGGATACGAGGTTTAAGCTGTCTCGAACGGCGGAACGCTTGATTTGCGCGTCATAGTTAGGTGCTGTATTAGAATTTTATTAGTAATTTGAACGGCATCTCAAATTAACTTCAGACGCACCTGACTGGTTGGCGGTCTTGGTGAACGCATCATAGTAATGTATGAGCGTGGTTTCCGCGCGCTGATCGGCAGTCCCAGCATACTTCAAAGCAATCGAGAAGCATACGCCAGCCACGATATTGTAATAAGCCAGGTCATACGAGTCCTTTATTGCATCTTCATATCCTTGCAATTCATCATTTTCTGCTGTCTTCTTTGGAACTTGGCTTGTCACCCATTCCACTGACGGAGTAATATCATTCCACAAAATAAGGAGCCTCGCCAAAGTCGTGATGAGAAGCGTACTGGGTTGAATCCGGGACAGAATTAATGGAGTGTGAGCAATATCGAACATTGATGCAATATCTTGCCGACCGGTCTTCAGGAACATTAGGCCCAAAGCGATGGTAGCAGCCGGGGATGTAATCGTTACATCGTAGATTGGCTGAGAATTTTTCCCGTCCGGGGCACTTGGTTGGCCATGGACCAGGGCCCTAAGCTTTGCGATCATTTCCAGATCGGCGGGACTTGAACTATTGGCACCCTGACCACACATGATCATACCAAAGGCGAGAGCTGCGTTGATAGAGTATGCTTCACGATGTTCATTGGTAACATCGATCCGGTTGAAATCTCTGCCTCCGATTTCTTGCAACGCAGCCTCTGCCATTCGCCGATCCTTTCGCCCAAGGTAGAGGATACCTATTCCCATCAATCCGGCCATCTGTGTGGTGAACGCCAAATTCAGCTCAGCAGAGCCCACCGGTAATAATGCCGGTGTATGAACGGTCAACATCTTGGTGATCATCAGATCCCCTGTACCAACGTAGGATGCTGCTAATCCGATCAGAATTGCAACCGTCGTTAGGTCGTGTTTTGGAGTTAGGTAACTAAAGGTGTGCCACGTATACATCTCCCGCAGATGACCGTTGAGTCCCAGTCCAAGGATGAAACCGGCATGTTCCGATGTGAGCTCCGCAGGCCGGTTATATGCTATCCAAGTGCTATCAACTCCTCGAGCTGGCCTAGCGATCCTTAGTGCTGCAGCTGTCCCATTATGAAACTCGGCCCAAACCCTCGCATCTGGTTGAATCCGATTCACCTCGATGGGCACTGTGACACCATGAGGTACCAGTCGGACGTTGAGTTCAAGACGAGGTATCAGGTACGAGTCCGAGTCGATCTGGCCCAAGGAACCAAATGTGTAGATTGATCGACCCAGAGACAGCGACATGGTTCTTTCAGATATTAGAATTGCGAAGCCCTGATGTTCCTTTGCCAGATCAGATTCACTACGATCGAGAAAGGTTGGAAGAAGAGAAGCACCGTTTGTCAGCACGCATGTATAATATCTATTTATATCTCGAACCCGACTTACTTCAATTCCGGCCTTCCATGAATTTTCACGGTGGTAACATAAGATGATTGCAGCATTCGTTCGACCTCTTCCATCCTTCGGTCAATTCCAAACCTTATGTCTGTGAATTCTCGGGAGAAGGGATCATTGGCTTCTGGCTGAACGGTTAGTCCATCCGCGGCCATTTTTGCCTCCTGAACAATGTCGCGGATAGTCTTCTTCTCCTTTTTTCCTTCCTACAGAAACCACGGTCGATTAGGCATATGTTCCGCAAAACAAATAAATTGGAAATAGGAGACTCACGTGCTCTCTCTTGTACTTGTAAGCATCACCAAATGTGAATCCTCCGTCTCCGGAAGCCATCTTAGCTAAGTCAGGCCTATCGACAATATCGTAGGCAACTGCGGGCCAATCCATGGGTGGTTGATCTTGGCACAACCTAATGGCTTCCATTACGGGCACCATTAATCCAAAAGGTAACTTCTGGTAGTCCATCTGACCACCATAACCCTGCATCACCATTACCATCTTCCTCGCCCTTCCAAGTGGAGAGTTGTCTGGTCCCGAGGGCTCCGTGAGCGCTGTCAAAATGTCCAGTGCGAACTTAGTCGTCCCAAACGGATCAACTCGGCCATATTCGAATGAAGGAGTCCATCCCCGTTGTTGAGAGATCGACAACGGAACAGGAAAGGGACTTATACCGTTTTGGTAATGAAGGCGCTGCCGAATATAATCGAAGAAATCAGGTGGTCGAACATAGAGCTTCGAGTCAGGTTCAAAGTCTGATAATTCATCAGGACAAAGAATTGTCAACATGGGCACTATGTGTTTTTAGAGTAATTGCTTACTATATGCGTCTACTGGAGCCCATGCATCAGGGGATTCCGGACAAAATCGCGACCAATAATCAGCGTAGTCCATACGCGTGAACCTTCCCAACTTGATGAGCAGCGGTGCCAATAGCGCCACGTCTGTATGTCGATAAGAAGCGGTCATCGCCGCCTCAGCAACGAGATGAAGCGTCATCATGACAGGGGCGGCCAGCTCCGACGGATTAGTGACCTTTTCTGGAACTATCATAGCTGGGTTGACGGTATGAGACAATGAATCACTATGAGGTTTACTCAGAAATCTCAGAGCAGGATCGTGGCTCAACGTGGAGTGAGACGAGGAATTTGCTAGCTTTGTCCATGAATCCGGCTTAATCGCCATAGACGCTATTCGCTGGCCATATATAGGTGGCTGTTTCCTAGAACCGGCTCCCGCCCCCTCTAATTCATCTTTTCGCACCGTCTCCATCACTGCCTCCGCAAAACACTCAAACTCCTCTTCATCATATCCGACCCTATTCCTTTTCATCCACTTCACCAAATACCTCTTTCGAATCTCCCAAGTAACTTCAGTAGGCAAAGCCACAGCCATTGTCATGAAAGACAACGTTAATGCACGTGCGGTAGGCCATAACCTGAGATCAATGCGACGCTCTGACTGATCTGAATATACGACGGTAACTGCAGATCGAATTGGGTCCTTGAATCCAAGTGGCCTTTTGCCCAATTCTTGGGAGATATCCATGTCCATTGTAGGGATTGACATATCCGATGAATCTGCTTTCGTGGATTCGGGGTCCGTGACATGAATGTCGAGTTCGTGACAATCGTAAGTGATCACAGCTATAGAGTGGTTTGGACGAATGAAGATGATATCCAAAACACTTGTGCGGATACAGTTCACCGGGGCTGCCGCGAGAGCCGGTATGGATTTTTGAGGAGTGCAGGTGAAATCTTCCGCGACAGAGAGTCTGAAGAGGTGGAGCGTTTGGGTGGTGGAGATATGTATGGCTACTGTGGTGACCAGTAGCGTACTTTGAGAATCTACCACCATCGCGGTTACTTCAGGAGGCTTTCCTGTGCTAGAAAGATATTGTTGGTCTCAAGTTCAAAGAATGATGAACTCAAGACTTACAGATCATTTGGAGCGTCCACTTCATACATGCACTGCATCCAAAACTCGGGTCTCATCTGGCCATCATCAACTAGCCTCGGAACAAGCTCTTCCCCTGTTGCACCCCCCGTTCTGCCACCCAATGCCATTCTATCCATAGTGATGCTCAACTCGTTCCGAGACGTGGATTGGATTCGGGTATGACGCTTTGATAGTCCATTTGGGGCGACTGTATTGCGGGGATCAAGCGGACCAGGTGCCTTGGGACGAGCAGTTTGCTCGGCAAGTGCAAGTGAGGCCGCTATGGTATCTTGCGTCGGAGTAGCAGGTACCGCAGATTTTGACACGGGAATCGAAGGTTTAGATGGTCCAGGGGAGGTTGGGAGTTTTGTGGTCGTGGTGGCTTCCGAGGGGTTCGACTGAGAGTTTGGAATCCCCAGTGAATGCATGTAGCGGCTCGTTAAGGGATGCTGCTCCGGTTTAGGGAAAACATCAGGCGTCTCTTGAACATATCGCCAAAGTCGGGCTTTTTGTCGTTGATGGTCATGACTGACAATGATTCGATTTCCGATGGTGGTGCTGTCTGACGACAGGAAAATAATGCTTTCGGATTTGGTGAATGAGGGAACCGTTGGCTTTGGCGAGCTGCCGGGTTGCGGAGGGGGATCCACGATGATTTCGGCCTCTAGCTCTGGAGATTGCGAGGCTGACCGACTGTATGGAAGAGTGTATCCCTTTTTGATTTTATGAGCGAATCCTACAACTTTGACCTCGTCATACGGTGCCGATAAGGTGAATAGTGTTGGTAGATGATCTCCATCTTCTTCATCCTCCCCTACAACCCGCTCAATCATCAACCCCCCATTCACTAGTTCCCGCGCTGTTTTCACATGGAATGGAATATTGGTCGCGAACTCCATCCCACCCTCCTTGGTATAGATCATCGCAAAGCTGGTGAGGAAAATGCAGATGCATCGAACCTTGTAGCCAGAAGGAAATTTGGCTGCTTGAGCTGCATTCATACTGCTAGCCGCATGGTCTGCAGTCGTAGATGGTCGAACTTGAGAAAAAGCACCGAATGTGCTTATGATGTCCCGATCCGATGCGGGTGCAGTGGTGAAGCTAGGTTTCTGTGACGATGAGGTTGATGAAGGTTTGACGGGGGTGTCCATGAACGGCATATGCTTCGTAAAGCGATTGCTGTCGAATGACGTGAAGCAGGCCCAAAGAACTTGGTCTTTGGTTTCGGTTTCGAACGTCCATTTGCGACGCTGGATGCCTCCAATACTCCATGTTACTGTCCTATCGAGCCAGCATAGTTCTTCGTCACCATCTCTACCAGAGAAAACAGTTCTGCGAGGAGATTCATAGGGGATGGGAGTGGTTGCACTCAGAGCTTGTCGTATGCTCTTTAATAGATCTGATTCGGGTGCAGAGGGTTGGGGAGGAGGAGGTTGGGTGATCGTGATATAAGAAGCACCGGATGAGATGGGAGGTGAAAAAGAAGTGATGGGAATGCTCTCGTTCATTGCTTTAATGAGACTGTATTTCAGTCCTAGCGAGGTGATGAGGATGATTGAACTCACTGGAATTTCAATGCGGACCAACGGTGGACAGAGTGAGCACCAGCGTAGACACACCCTCAAAAGATTTCTATCAGCCCAAGGCAATATCTCCCATAAGTCAGTATAGTGTCGTTGACCGAGATGAAGACGTGAAAGAGGGCAAGGTTTGGTTTGACGCGTACCAAAGAAACATGTACAAACCGTATTATGCTGACAAATGGTTATCACGTGCAGCGTTCAATTGTTCTCTATCTCATGTACTCATATGTTTAGCCCACCCGACATGACCTCGCTACAACGCCAAGCGTATCAGAAGGTCTGGCGCTAAAATAAGCCCCTGCTATAGACACACGATGAAATGCAGGGTGACCGGGATCGTTCTTCCGGAAGTTCAATCCGGCAGCCACGCTTGATGGTTTGTAGTCGTTTACCCTGCAGTGTCGACAGATAATATAAACTGACATTAGTTTCTTACCAGTTTGAGTTATATAATACGGGACATCATACTGAAAAAGCCCTCCATTGCACAAAGGAAGATAACAGCAAAAAGACAACACGGTTTCGAGGGCAAAAGGAAGTCTTAAAAATCACTGCTTGATACAATCATACTGGAAGATATGATCCTCAAGTGAGTATGGTACCAGGTCCCCGTGCCTGGGGAACATTCTGATCAGCCGCATAAACAGGTATTCTCAACCTTGCGACCTCCGACCATCCTGGAAATATTTGACTCAGGACAACTACCACTTCATAGTCCATGTGATTTATATC